>JAQQSZ010013487.1:0-11742 GCA_028646595.1 Phalanger gymnotis | reverse complement strand
CTTCCTTCCTTCCTTCCTTTCTTCCTTTCTTCCTTCCTTCCTTCTTTTCTTTCTTCCTTCCTTCCTTCCTTCCTTCCTTTCTTCCTTCCTTCCTTCCTTCCTTTCTTTCTTTCTTTCTTTCTTTCTTTCTTTCTTTCTTACTCTCTCTTCCTTTCTCCTATGAATTTTCTAACCTGTAAAATAAAAAATTGGACTGTCACCTTTAAGATTACTTCCAGTTCTAAATCCTATGCTTCTAAGAGTAACCTTACTAGGTTGTTTGTTGATAATCAGTAGCAAAGTCACTCAGACCCAACAACCTTTTGGGATAAGAACAATGACATTGATAATAATTGATACTCCAAATGGATCTATGACCTCATCAGTGTTGGTATTGCCCCCTCCCCCAGCTCTGATTTAGGGTTAGGATTAGGGAACTACTCAGGTCAGCTCATAATAACCTAGTGATCACAAGGAAAACCATCCCAGGTGTCTTTTCCATTTCATCTATGTTGAAGGTAGAACCTTGTCATCTCAAGGCTCACCTACTCTTTATTTTTTTTGAGTTGTTTTTCAGTTGTATCAAACTCTTTGTGACTTTGTTTGGAATTTTCTTTGCAAAGATACTGGAACAGTTTGCCATTTCCTCCTCCTACTCATTTTACAGATGAGGAAACTGAGGCAAACGGGGTCACACAGCTAGTAAGTGTCTGAGGCTGGATTTGAACTCAGGAAGATGGGTCTTCCTGATGTCAGGCCTGATGCTCTATTGCCACCTAGCTCACACACTCCAGCTCTTACTGAAGGAGCTCCCTCACAAGCTGGTTTTTTCACTTCAAGGAAGGAGGAGAATGACAGGCAGAAATCCCTTGTTCTTCAGTAATGGTTACTAACATGAAGAAATAATGACTTTATTCTGCATGGGACCATCGACCTGAAACTGGTAGAGATCTCAATTTACAGGCTAGGCAATTGATGGAAGGATGAGTCACTTGACTAGATATTATTTGGGTACAGAGGAAAGAACATCAGATTTGGAGCCATAAGAACTAGTTCTGTTACCTGTGTGACCTTGAACAGGTCACCTTGAAAGGTGAAATTTCCACATCTGTAAAATGGGGGAGGTAGAGGGGTAGACTAGGTGACTTTCCAAAAGTCAACAATACTCGAAATAAGACAATAGGCAAGAAACATGGAACAGGGCAAAACGTGTTGGATTTTGGAGTCAAAGAGCCTGGGTATTCTTTGTTACATTAACCAGCTCTGCCACTTATAACCTGTGTGACGTTAGATAAGACACTTTATTTGGGAGGGGGGACTCCATTTTCTCATCTGCAAAATGAAATGTTTGGACTAAGGGGATTGCTAAGTTTCCTTCCAGTTCTAAATCTTGGGATCCCAGGCCTCTTCTTATTCTGGCTGGCAATTTTCTCTTTAGAGAGCAAAGTCATTATTTCTCTATGTTAGCAGAGATTCCTAATGGAGAAGAGCCTGCTTTCTGTCACTCTCCTCATTCCTCCTCTCATTAAAATAAACATGCACTCAGCCCTTGGAGCTGTGGTAAGCAGAGGCCTCTAGAGCCCCCATCACTGCTAGTTCCCGCCTACCACTCTAGCTACCCTCCCCAGAGTCCCACTAGACGGGCGATTTATTTTCAGCCTTCACAACAATGCACCCCGTTTGGATCCACTCTCAGAATTTATCTTGCATTCCCTCACAGGCTTTGCAACCTCAGTGCCTGGACATTTGAGCTGATTGCTCCCCTCTTCCTATTAAAACTCTCTCTTTGTGTCTTTTCCTTTCATCTCAGCACAGGCCCCTGAGCCACAGAAATGCCTACTAGAAAGAAATCAATGAGCACCCTCCAGCCCCTACCAGGGTTAAACTGCTCACTCGAGTCTTCTCCGAATGCTTACCTGTTTGAGGGTGGGGATGGGGAGGGCACAGTACACATTTATGTCAATGAGCTGATGCTGTGGGTTACAATCTCAGGCACTTTAGGGGGCAGCCTGTCCCAAATGGGACATGTCTTCTTCAAGCCCCTAGACCAAATGCTCTGGGAATCACAGTTAACTCAAGAGCAATTCTCCGACGGATTTTAACTCTTCCCTTCAAATTCCCCCCTTCCAGGGAGGGATGGATGTCTCCTCTCTGGTCGGCTGAAGAGATGATTAATGACAGCTGTGCCTGGCTTCAGTGGAGTCGAGGGCCAAAGGTCTCTTTGAATTGAGTGAAGGCGGCAGTCTGCCTTTAGCTTATTTTCCCAGCTTTCATCCCTTTTTTCAAGTAATTAAGTATGAAGAAAGAGGAAGCAGTAATTATACTCCTTTTTTCTTCTCATGAAACAGCTGCCCTGGCCAGTCCTGGTTCTTTTTTTCTTTCTATGCACTGCGTGCTGTTTTTTCCCCCTTTCTGAGACACTTCTATGGAATGGTACCCATTGGAAGACATCACCAAGGCAGCCATAGGAATGATCATTTCCTTCTTGCTTGTCCATCTATGGCCCTGGCAGCTGACTCTGACCTACAAGTAGAAGTCATCTTTTTCTCTCAGACTTTGGGATTCCTTCAGTTCTTTTGTTTTTGAAGAGTTTCCTAAAGGAGTCATTTATTTTCCCATAATCCCCAATTACCTAACGCCTTTCCCATGCCCTTAGGGGTGGCCAATCAACTTTGCCTCTCTCCCTTCCCCTGGACCCTTTAACCTAATACTTCCTAAGATAAAACTTGGAATTAATAATGCTAACCTTCAGAAGATAAAAGCTGGCCTTAATAGAGAGAAAATCAGGGTATTTGAAAATGCTTCTTGAACAGGAAACAAAGTATATGACAACTGAGTGGAGAATAGCTAGACAGATTGTGGCACATGAATATAATGGAATTTTACTGTCACGTAAGATATTATAAATTTGAAAAAGCGTAGGAAAACTGATGCAAAGTGAAGTGAGCAGAACCTAAGAAATATACATATATACGCACATAAGAAACTTTAAAGAACTATATAAATGCTGACATTATAATAATAATATCAATACAAATTGTTTTTTAAAAGAAAATTATTCTTGGGATATCCAGAATTTTTAATGGAAATTCCAAGAGAACCAAAGTAGTCTTAGTAAAATTGCCGTTTTCTGGTCATCTTAAACAGCATGGTCACGCAAAGGTCATAGGGCAAAAGGACAGGAAATAGCTGCATTTCTTCCCTCTCTTATTCTTTCCTGAGCCTTTAAGCATGGGTTGGAGAAACACTTCCATTACACATAAGAAAGTGTTGCCATTTCATTTTGTTCAAATGAGAGTTGCCAGACCCAGTTTTTCTTTCCCAATTTGCCCCTACTGGTTAAGCTCTTTGCTTTAGGCCGCACCCCCTAAGTAGGCAAAAGGAAGTTTCTGCTCATTGATTCCTACAATCTGGTTGCCCAAAGAGTCCACTTGCTTTCTGAAACCAGCCACTACCACATTTGCCTCTTAGAACTGACTTCCTGCCTCACCCCTTTTGAGTTCTAACCACAAAGCCAGGAAAGTGACCACTTGCTTAATTAAGGAACCACCTCAGCAAGATTCTATTGCTTGTTCCTCATGAATTTGCATTTTCACAGTTCTCCTCAGGATCTGACACTCTCAGTGCTTCTTTGGTCATTTGTGTGTCTGAATAATAGACCTGGATTCTTAGCTTGGCCTGACCCATTCTCATATTCCTCTTGTTTGCTTGAATCTCATTAAACCCACTACCGATAAAGAAGCTTTCATTTAGCTATTCTATGACAGAGCACATTTTGATTTACACATTTACTCTATTCATTCAGGCACTCAGAGGCTAGATCACCATTCCTTTTAAAATATATTCCTTGGAAATCTCAATTGGGTCATGTTTTAGAAGCTGCCATAAGGGATAGTTATGCTACAAAACCCAGAGTCCTCCCCCAACCTCTCAGCCTCAAAAGCTGAAGGAAATTTCTAATTAGAATTTCAAGTCACTGGAGTAAAATTCTGGGTTAGGAATCTAGGTACCTGGAGAAGGGAGAGGAACACAGACAGAGAAGATAAGAGGGCACAAAATAACAAGATCTACACACATTTCTTTAGCATTTTACAAAGCCTTTTTGTCCTAGCAATCTTATAAGGTTGGTGGTAGAAGCTCGTGATCAGAGATTTTTCCCAAGATCCTACAGCTACTTAAGGATCAGAGCAGGGATTCAAACCAAGTCCCCTACATCAGGGCAAATCCCAGGGTATTTTCCGTTCCATTATCCTGTTTTTCAGCAAACTGAATCTGGGGAAGCCAATTCTGCCTATTTCACAATTGAGGCCTAGGGTTCAGGCCTGGGTCAAAAGAATCACTTTATACCATTAGTGAATCCATTTCTTTGTCTGTGTCAAATTCATGTTGTTGTTTCCACTTCTGTTTATTTTCTCAAGAAGGTCAGTCAGTCAGCAAGCATTTATTAAATCTTCACTAGGTATCAGGCTCTGTGCTAAGTGCTTCAGAAACAAGGAAAAACAAAAATATGTTCTCTACCCTCAAGGAGCTCATATTCTAACGTAAGAGACAGCATGCAAACAACTATGTAGACACAAGATGTATATACACACACATATGTCTTGTGTGTACACACATACATGCATATATGTACACATGGATATACATATACACATATGTTTGCATATGTGCACATATACATGCATGTGTGTGTGTATATGTACACATACATATATATCCTTTCTTTGTATCCCTAATATCTGGAACACAGTAAACACTTATGGATTCGTTGAAAAGTAATCTTAGATAGGAGGTACTAACTCTTGGAGATATTATGAAGGGTCTCCTGAAAAAGGTGGGATTTGTGATGACTTTTAAAGGAAGCCAGGGAAGCCAGGAGGCAGAGATGAGAAAGGAGGTCATTTTGGACATAGGGAACAGTCAATGCAAGAGTAGAGAGTCAGGAAATGGAGTATGGGGGTCAAGGAACAGCCAGAAGGTGGATATCAATATACTGTAGTGTGCATGGAAGGAGATAAAGTGTAAGAAGGCTGGAAAGGTAGAAAGGAGCCAGGTCATGAAGGGCTCTGACTACTAAAGAGGGTTTTGGACATTGCATTAGGACTGGAGTTGGGCTCTTCCCTCCTTGGTGCCTTGCCCTCCTTGGTGACACCCATACCCTATCTTCCATCTGCTTGGAGCCTGAGCCCTCTTCCCCTAGACAATGCAGCAATGCTAAAGCAGCAACTTCTATTAATAAGTGGCACCAATGTAAACCTTTGTCACCCTTAAGTCTTGTGACATTCACTCTTCCCCTTGGAGAAATTGAACAGCACTCTGTACTGTAAAGATGATTTTTTTTTTATTGGAACAAATGCTTTGTAAAGACTCTGGAGAGCTTTGGTGGTTTATTATTGACTTTGAAGCCTGTGATTTCCAAATTTTCATTTCTGACTGAGGCCATGCAGGCAAATGTAACAGACTCACAGTGCCAGGTCCATGATGCTGGAGCTCTCTTTGTGGGCACTAAATACAGTGCTTTCTGGTCCCCCATTCATCTGCCGCTCTGACAGTGGCTCAGGAGCCACTAGGGAGCAGATGTCCCACAGTGCTAGGTAACAGCTTAATTATTTCCATCACTGACTTAGCCCCTTCACCTCCTGACACAAACTGAAGCAGGATGGAAGGTCTAAAATAAGAAAGAGCAGGTTCTAAGACAAAATATTTTGCATAAAAAGGAGTAGTCCTTTTTTCCTTTTCCCTCCCACACACACACAAACACACAAAAGAAATCAACTATTTCTAACAGGGGCCAGAACAAGGCAACTGTACACTTTTTAGGGCCCTGAGTATCAGGCATAAGCACAGCTAATCAGGATTCCTTCCTCGGGAGACTGTGTGTGAGGAACCAGATGATCAAATCAAAAGAATAAAAGAGAGTATAGGGCATGGCAGGAGGATTGCATCAGAAGAGCAGTAAAGACTTCTAAGCTGGAAGCAGAAGGAGAGCAGCATGGAAATGTAAGTGTAATCCTTACCTTTGGGTTCACTCACCCAACCACACCACCACTAACTGGTTGGATCTCCAGAAGGGTAGCTATTACTATTACCAGAATACTAGGGGTAACTCTGGGTAGCTCTCCTCCGAAACATTAGAGCATGGGTCCCCACTGATGTGTTTCCCCTTAATCGGACAGTAGACTCAGTCCTTTAGCAAAGATATTTTCTAAAATGGCACAGCAAGGATAGTAGATACAAAACACTTTCCCCAAATCTCAAGGGCACACCCTCCCACAAACAATCCCCCCCCCAGAGTCCAGGAGACAGAAAGAGTGAGCATGAAGTTAAAGTATAATGGTACTTTACAATGTACAATGCAGAGCATTCATAAGAAAGAGATATGCATGACCAAGGCAACTAACAACTCTAATATTACTGGGCTTTGATGCCCTTTCTCTCTTTTGAGAGGATTCTCACAGAGTTCATTCTAGTGTTGTTCTACTGTTCGGTTATTCTGGCTCTTTGCAGGGGGCAGTGTCTCAGCTGGACCAGAAGCTCGTATGGCCTACATTCCTTAGGTATGATATATTGGCTGGAAGGGCCATTCTGCTGTGACACTGCTGGCTGTGGTGACTCCTCACCCAGCTCCACTGCTGCTGGGCGGGACTGGGCAGCTTGCTCAGACGCTGTGTTCTTCTCAAGGCATGTCTGGGTCAGTCCTCTAGTTTGCTGAGCTCACTCTTCAGTGGACAACTACAGTCTTTTTCCTACCTTCAGCCACTGGCTGAGCTGGGAAGCACCATGCTGTCTTCAGTTGCAGTGTTGCCATGCTTTTTTCATCTGGAGTGCTACAAAGCTCTTTCTGTAGTAGCAACAACCCTTAACTTAGTACTGGCAGAAGCCTATTCCCTTTGAGTCCCTCACAGCCTCGGCTTTCCAAAATGTGGCTATTACCACTACCAGCGTACTAGGGGTAACCCTGTTTTGTCACCTCTAGGCAGAAGATGAGAGAAGCCTCGTCTCTCTTTTCCAAATTCTTCCCCATTCACAAGTCCTTTCCTTCTTTAAGTCATTCCTTAGGGTTATTAGTTTCAGTTCAATCATTTTCACCTCCCATACTCTTTTTAGAATCATATGTAAATAAGGGGCAAGGACAAAGCTATGAATATAGTCTATGCTTTGGAAGCACATTCATTGTCTTGTTAGCCTCTTCTTAAGGTATTCACACTTCTACAATTTGAACCTTTTCTAGAGCAGAGAATGTCTATTTTTCATCTGAAGGCTTTCCAATTTACCTTTAAAAGCCTGTCTTTTTTCACCTCATGACCTTTAAATTGGTTAAAATAACAAAAAATGGAAATAATCAATGTTGGAGAGATTGTAGGATAGGAACCTTAACATATTGTTATATGAAATCATATAACCATTTTGGAAAGCAATTTGGAATTACACAAATAAAGTGACTAAAATGTCCATTTCCTTTGAACCAGAGATTCATTATTGGGCTTATACCCCAAAGAAGTCATCAATAAGAAAAAAAAACCACATATGCTCCAAAATATTTGTAGCAGTACTTTTTGTGATAGCTAAGACTTGCAAACAAAGTAGATAAGCATCAATTAAGGAATGGCTAAACAAATTGTGGCATATAAATGTAATAGAATATTACTGTGCTGTAAGAAATGGCATGTGATGAATATAGAGAAGCATGGAATGAGCTATATGAACTGATGCAGAGTGAAGTAAATAAAGTCAGGAAGATAATATAAACAACAACTGCAACACTAACTACACACCAAGAAATCAAGAATAAATGTAGCAAAATTATAAAGACCAAGCAGGACTCAAATGAGGAGACATGAAAAGACATACCCAATCTACCCCTTCATGGAGGCAGGAAGTCCACATGTGTTATACATTGCATGTTTTTAGACTTTTTCAATGTATCAATCAGCAGTACTGTTTTCTTTTTTCCTCTAAAAAAAAAAAGAAACACTATTTGTCATATGAGACGCCTCTCTGAGAAAGAGAGGGAGAAAGATACTTGGGACAACTCTATTGATGCAAGAAACAGAAAATATCAATAAAACTTATTTCTTAAAAGTCTGAGGGTGTTTTAGTTTTGAGGTTTTTTTTGTTTTCTGCCTCTGCAGACCTTTAACTTTTGCTAATGTCTTACTGGGGCATTCCCTTTATATAAGCATGCCAGTGCCTGGCAAGAAAAGAGATCAGCAGTAGTGTAGACTGCTTGCCAGTGTCTGAGAACAAACTGAGATCCTACAAATGAAGAGAGAAGAAATATGAGCTGTAGAGAGGAGCTAAGACCAAAGGACACTCTGAGTGAAGATTCATGGACAGGACTGGCCAACATCATTCCTGTGATACCATTGACTTTGCCAGACTTTTTCCTCTATCTTAACACAGGTCTTTTAGAGCAGAGGTATCAAACAGATCACAACACTTTTGAGCCAGATTAAAATGTAATTGGGAAAATTAAAAAAAACAAATAAAAATACAGTGAAACATAGATAACACGACAATGTAAAACTAAGTCAGTATGTAGCCTGCAGGGGTCCTTGTGTCTGGATTAGTGGCCCATTTCTATTTGAATCTGATACCACTGTTTTAGAAGATTATTTCTCAGATTTCCATGCAGAATCTAAGAAACAGCTGTAGTCATCTCCAAGTTTAAAAACATGCCACTGTTAAATGCTATACCCACCTTGTTAATGCTTCCAGAAAAAGGTAACTTTGTCCATTTCAGAGACAAGATTTTTGGTGAAACTGTTTTCCCAAAATATTCCAATGGGAATTAGTGATTCATTAACTCTCATTTAGGAATGGGCATTAAGATGTGTTCTCCTATCCTTATCTAATTGTTTTAGGAAAAACAAAATTTACTTTTAAAATGCATAGCTTTTGTCTGGTCTGCAAGTAAGGTACAGAGTTCAGATGATGTTAGAGATTCCCGGATTGTCTTGGGTTGGGGCTTAAGCCAGTTAAGATTATTTATTATTATTTCCAACATTATCCTAAGATTATATAGATTTAGATAAGGAAGAGACATTAGAGGTCATCAAATCCAACTCCTTCATTTTACAGATGATGAAATTAAGGCCCTGAAAGTGATGTGCTGAAAATGACACAACTAGTAAATGTCTGAGGTGGGTTTCAAATTCAGGACTTCTCGATTCCACACTCAGCCCTCTGCCAACTCTGCTACCTAGCTGTCAGTCCCACACTGAACCCAGTAGTTCGTGTAAATCCTGAGTTGAGAGGGACATGAGGTTCTTATTTATTTGACCCTGATAGTGCAGTCAACTTGGTAGCCATCAGTAATCAAAGTTATAAAGAGAATCTATTACTCACACACGTCACTATTAAGGGCAGAATCTAGTATCTCTTCTCTGTTAGAGCAGAAATAATGAATGGTTTTTTAACTCTGAATTCTGTTCCTAAGGTCATTATCCTCCACAGTTTTCAAGTGTACTCATCTGAAGGCACTGTCCACATTTGGGGAGCAATTAAATTTGAACAGGTGTAATTATCAAATAGATTTGAACCCAGTACATTCAACTTGAATAACAAGACACATTGGTTTTGAGGATCCACGTGGAACAGAAGAAAAGAGACTGTCATAGGAGCCGAAAGACCTGGGGTTTTCCCACTTCTGCCTATTTCAATGACCTTGGGCAAGATAGTTCAACTTTCTGGGGCTCTGTCTCTACATCATTAAATGAGAGGGTTGGACAGCTCCAAATTTCTGTGACTCTCCATAATTCTCAGGTCTTCTTTCATCTAATACAAGATTTTGGTTCTGACAGCTGTGTAGATGGAACTAGACAGAAACATGCAAGTAAGTGGAACTCATCTTTAGAAGAAAATTAAATGAAAAAATCATCTTATGATCATAGATCTAGAAGGGACCTCTAGTCCAAATCCTTAATTTTACAAATAAGGAAACTGAGACCCAGATAGTATAAGGAATTACCCAAAGTCTTTTAGATAGTAAGCATTGGATGTGGGTTTTGAACTCATTTTGTCTTACCCTAGAACCAGGACTCTGTTTTTCTTTACTATTTGGCAACCATATCTTCCCTTACAGTGCAACTTGGTGGTGTTGTAAATAGATCTCTGAGCTTGGAGCCAGGAAAACTCATCTTTATGAGTTCAAATCCAGCCTCAAGAACTTACTTAGCTATGTGTCCCTGGGCAAGTCATTTAACCCTGTTTGCCTCAGTTTCCTCATCTCTAAAATGAGGTGGAGAAGGAAATGGAAAAACCACTCTAGTCTCTTTGCCAAGAAAACCCCAAATGGGGTCACATAGAGAGTCAGACACAACTGAAATGACTCAAAAACAACAACAATCTTCCCTTAAGTTAGTTTAAATTAGTTAACTTAGTTAATTAATTAAATTAAGTTACTTAATTACATTAAGTTAGTTAATTAATTAGTTAATTAATTAACTTAATTAAATTAGTTTGTTAGTTAAAATTTTACAGAAACAATAACTAACATTCCTATAGTTTTTAATGTAGGTAGCATAAGAATATAGCCAGGTAGCAGATTGATTTCCCAGCCTGCAGAGAACAGATATTAGAATTATAAACACTATCTCCTCATTTTATGTCATACAGAGAGAAGATAAGCAAAGCCAGGATTGGAATCTGGGTCTTTGGGCCCAAATCTGTTGCTCATTCTGCTATATTATCATATGGCCTCTCAATTTCCTTTTAGAGCTTCTCATGGAGGGAAAGCAGTCATTGACAGCCATGTAAATGGAACTAGACATAAACACTTAACTAAGCGGAGTCCATTGTCAGGAGAAAATAACGACTCCTGACTTTGTTTCATCAAACAATAGATGGGAAGCGTTATCAGTGCTCCGATTTTATACTTAGGCTGGTGAGTGCATTCTTCAGTGTAATTTACCCTTCCAAGCTGATGCACCTCTGGGACGCCTGTCTATGGAACCGCTTTGGGGCAGGAATACAGATTCTCTTTCTGTAACATGATTGCTGAGTCATGGAATTATAATGAGTGGAAGGGGACAGGAGACATACTTTTGCAGCAAAGCATTGACATTAGAAATGTGCTCATTCAGGCAATAGAATCTCTTAATAAAGCTAAGCAGATCAATGATGGGGGTGTGGATCTTTGTGGGGAAAAAATTGAATTTTTAAAAATACTACTGGGGGGGCGGAGCCAAGATGGCAGCTGGGAAGCAGTGACTGGCACGAGCTCCTCACCAAGTCCCTCCAAAAACCTATAAAAAAATGTCTCTGAACCAATTCTAGAGCTGCAGAACCCACAAAGTGGCAGAGGGAAGCAGGGCTCCAGCCCAGGACAGCCTGGATGGTCTCTGGGTAAGGTCTGTCCCACACGGAGCTACCAAGCCCCAGCTGAGGGGAACGGAGCTGAGCCCAGCGTGCACGGCGTGAACAGACCAGACGCGGACCTACCAGACCAGGAGACGAGCAGAGAGTGCCCTGGCATCCTGAAATACTGAGCTGTGGCATCCACCAGACCTCTCAACCCACAAAGAGCAAAGACATCAGAGAAGGTTAGTGGGAAAAGCTGCGAGACTGAGTTTGCGGTTTGGCCACCGCCCCTGGGGCAGCGGAGGTGGGGCAGCTTTAGAACTACAGCTGCAGTTGCTTCTGGCCCCAGGCCCACCTGGTGGGAGGAATTAAGTGGCTGATCAGAGCAGGAGTGAAGAGCCTGCTGAAGATTTAAGCCCAGTCCAGGTAGGGGGTTCTTGGGGAAGGAGGAGTGCTGGTGAG
>JAQQSZ010013486.1:0-11742 GCA_028646595.1 Phalanger gymnotis | reverse complement strand
ATCCAGTTTGAATCCTCTCATTCATCTTCAGTTTTTCCCTGTCTACTGGCTGCTTCCCTGAAGTCAACAAACATTATTCTATCTCTCAATGTCTTCAAAAGAGAGAGAGAGAGAAAGAGAGAGAAAGAGAGAGAGAGAGAGAGAGAGAGAGAGAGAGAGAGAGAGAGAGAGAGAGAGAGAAAACAAAAGAAAACAATGACAGCCACAAAGCCTAAACCACCTTACTTGATTGGTTCATTCCAAGCTCTTGTGAGAAGTATCTCCTCCCTTTCATGGCTAACCTCCTTGAAAGGCTGTCTACAATCAGTGCTTTCATTTTTTTTCCCTCTCACTTTTACCTTAACTCTGAAATATAACTTCTGACCTCACGTTTGACTGAAACTGTTGTCCACAAAGTTAATAATGCAGCCTCCAAATATCCTGTCCTTTTTTCAGTCCTTATCCTTCTCAGGTCTCTGCAGCCTCTGATGCTGCCAATCACCATGTTATTGATATTTTCTTCACTCGAGGTTTGCATGACATATCGATGTCCCGGTTCTCCTCCTTCCTCTGTCACCGGCCTTGAGTTTCCTTTGCTTTGTCCCCTAAGACTCTGTGCTTGGTCCTCTTTTCTTTTACTTTATGATTTCATGTGGTAATCCCAGGTCCAGTGGATTCCGTTATCTTCTCTATGCTGATGATCTGCAGATCTATTTATCGAGCCATAATCTGTCTCCTGACTTCCAAACTCACATCTCCAAATGCCGATTGAACATCTCAGACTGGATGTATTAGAGACATCTTGAATTTAACATATGCAAAGTTTGCTTCATCTTTGCCCCCTAAAAAAACAATCTCCTAAGACCCCTACTGCTGTGAAGGCTCGGACCAAACTAAGTTCCCTTCCCAACATACAAGGTGTTGTCAAATCCTGCAGAGTACACCATCTCTACAATTCTCATATATTCCTCCTTTGACTCTGTTACCATCAGAGTGTGTGCCCTTATCATCTCATGGTTAGCCCACTGCAATAGCCAATAGCTTGATCTCTTCTCTCTGCTTCAAGTCTCTCTCCATTCAAGTCCACTCTTCACTCAGCTATAAAAATAATCCTTATAAAATATGGACCTGATGATGCAATTTCAATGTTCAATGGGACCTTATTACCCTCAAGATCAAATATAACATGCTCTATTTGGTATTTAAGGCCCTTTACAAACTGGACCTTTTCCAATCTTCTTACAAATTACTCCCCTCTACATACTCCATTGATGCAGTGACCCTAGCCCCTTGCTGTTTCTCACATGGGACACTCCACTTCATTTCCCAACTCCACTCAGTTTTTCCCTAGCTGTCACCCATGCCTAGAATCCTGTCCTCACTTGGCCTCCTAACTTCCCTGGCTGCCTTCAAACTCCACCTTCTCCCAGAAGCTTTTTTTTCCCAGTTCTGCTAAAAGTTATATTTTATAGCCGTCAGGCACCTTTCAGAATGCTTGTTTGATGATAAGGAAAAAAAGTATAAGAGTTTGTGAATGTACCTGCATCCCTATTCTTTGTCCTTTTGTTAAAAGTACCAAATATATCAAATATGAAATGGATAAGTATATGTATGTTCTATGTGTATGTATATACACATATAGCCATCTAGCAGCCTTTACAGGTGTATGTATGCATATGTATGTGTCTATACACACATATATTTACATACATATGCACCTGTGTATATATACAATATACATATGTGTACATTTGTGTGTGTACAATCTCACACTCTTTTTTGCATGTCCTGTCTATTAAAATGTGAGTTTCTTGTGGATAAAGAAGGTTTTCCTTTATTTGTATGCTCAATGCTTAGCATAAAGGCCCAGCCCATAGTAAACACTTACTAAATGATTGTTCATTTTCCATGACTCTGTGTGTGTGTTTTACATCAGTAAACTGTAAGAGTCTTAAAGGCAAGAAGATTTCTTTCATCTTTATGTCCACAATGCTTGCCATACTGCTTGGCACCTAGCATGCACTTAATGCATGTGAGTGGAGTCAAGGAATGAAAGACAAAATAATCATATAGCATTATCATTTTACATTAATGTTCCTAGAAGCACTTTGAGTCCATCATATGCCCACAGTCTCAGATTATTGTTATTTTTCATTGGATTCCTTCCCCTGTGACAGACAAAATAAAACGTTTAATAATGCAATCATTTTAAATAATATGCAAGATAAATATAAAGGCATTAAAATCAATGTCAGATGCAGTGTCATTCATAGAGTCAACTCCTCCCATGCCTTTAGGCTATGGTAGATGTCAGGTCATCTTCTTGGCCTCCTCCCCACTTCCTGATCACCACATGGTTAAGAGATGATGAAATCAAAGTGGGTAATGACTTCCCATTGGACAAACTCCAGAGCTTCAAGGTCTCTGTTGCACTCCAGACTCCAGGTCTCAAAAAGCATATTGCTTTATAGGACCAGAACCATGAATCGTGGAGGCCTCAAGCTTGGTTTCTCAGAGGGAGAAATGTGAATGAGGGGAAGCCCACAGCCAAGCTTCTTGCCATGACCAGTGGTTCTGATTCATTGTCCAAAAGGTGTTATTCTCTCAATGTTTAAAATCCTTTCCTACCTCAGTGCCCCCAAATCTAGTGCCCCAAATGTTAAAGGGTGACCTTCCTGTCATTTGTAGCAGGAGTTGGGTGCAGGTAAACATCAGCCTTTTGCATCGGTATCCAGGTTCCTTTGCAAAAGTCGCTTTCCCCATGATTTATAGTGGCATTGTCACCCTTAGTTCTTCATTGGCTTCCTCTCCCTCTTATATTGGCTTTATGAACCTTTCTGCATCTTCTCTCACCTTCCTCTCAAAAGTTTGCACCACCTGTTGATCACTGTAAAAGTAGAGGATTAATAAGGCAGGCCAGGCTCCATCCTCTCTTACTTCAAGTTAGGTAAAAACCCTTATATTTGCTTCTGAAAGAGTTGTCTGAATAGGAGACAAAAAAAAATCCACTACCTAAATGTGTACAAGTCACAGGATCACAATTACAACAAGAAACCTTGGACTAACACACTAATTAAAGCTTTCTCTTATTGTCAAGCACCTTATGGGATGCTTCCTGATTGATTGACTCATTGGGGGATGGCAAAGGATGAGAGTTTGTGAAAGTACCTACATTTCTATTCTTTGTCATTTTGTTAACAATGCCAAACAGGGCAGCTGGTGACACAGTGATAGAGCATCAGGCCTGGAGGAGGGAGGACTCATGTTCCTAAGTTGAGATCTAGCCTCGGACACTTAGGAGTTGTGTGACCCTAGGCAAGTCACTTAGCCCTATTTGCCTCAGTTTCCTAATCTGTAAAAATGACGTGGAAAAGGAAATAGGAAACAACCACAATCATTGCTGCCATGACCGCAACATATGCATTTAAACTCTTACCTTATAGCCACTGTTCCATTGGAGGAAGCCAGGTGAAAATTGGATCTGAGAAGACCATAGCATATACCCTATCTTCTGTCTTTTTCAGTTCTATCAATATTAATTTGATTATTACATCTGATATATGTGTGCCACTTATCGAAAATTAGTTAATAGAATAAGGAAATGGAGAAACAGTAAGTATTTAAACTTTGAGAAAGTTTAGAAACCCTAAGAAAATCAGCAAAGAAATTGCTTAAGACAACTAGTAGTTTTAGTAACATGGAAGAACACAAAAATATAAATAAAAATCACCAGCATTTCTGTAAAGTACCAACAAAAAAATTGAGAAACTCTAAAAGAGAAATTTCATTCAAAACAGCTATAAAAAACTATTGAATGTCTGGGAGTTAGCCCACTAAAATACAGTCAGGACTTAGATAAATACGATGGCAAAGCAATTTGCAGAAATAAAGGAAGGCAACTTCAAAGATAGTCAATGCTTTTGGTTGGGTCATACCAACATAATAAAAACCCCAATTCTATACAAATAAATTTACAATGTTAGTACTACTACAGTTAGCCCACAAGAGGGTAGTTTATAGAATTATATAAAATGACAAAATTCACTTGGATAAATTAAAGTTCTTACCATTTCTATGGAAAAATGAAAAAAATAAAGGAACACATAGATAGAAGATCTATATTATAAAGCAATAGTTATCAAAATGATTTTGTAATAGATACAGGAGAAAAAAGTTCAGACTATAATAATAAATAATTGCATACTAGAAGCATTCTAAAATGTTAAGTTAACTTTCAGTAACTCCTAGAACAGAAATTGTTGGGAGAAAAAATCTGTATTTTCCAGGAGGGACTTGGGAATCTAGAGAGGAAATGTTCAGCAATTCAGTTTAGAACAACTTATTCCAAATACTGCTGTGAAGATGTACTACTTAAAAATAAAAAAAAAAGGTCACATCAAATTTCAAATAATGAAAGAGAATTTTTAAAAAAGGTACTGCCAAGGCAAACAGGGTAAATGACTTGACCTAAGGTCATACTCTTTTAAAATGTCAGGGGCAATATTTGGACTCAGACCCTCTGAATCCATGCACACACACACACGTACACACACACACAAACACACACACACATTTGTATGTATATATATATGTTGTACATATATGTATATATAATACACACACATATATATTTAACTTCTAATAATATCACTAAGATACATTTGCATTTATGATTATACACCATTAAACAATTTCTACACAACAAAATCAATGCAACTAGAATAAGACCATAAGCTTCTGAGTGAGGGAAAAAATACCTTTGAATTCAATATCATAGGTAAAGGTCTGATTTGGGTATATCTAATGAACTGACCCAAGCATATTAGACTTAAAGCAGCTTTTCCAAGAATCCTCAAATTAGAGTTGGAAGAGATTTTGACTGCCATCTAGTTCAACCATACATGAATAGAATTTCCACTCTAACATGCTGGACAAATTATTGGCTAGCCTCTCATTGGAGAGCTCTAAAGAGAGGAAACTTACCACCTCTTGAGGCAGCCCATTGTATTATGATTCAGAAGATTTTCCAGGAATCAAGGATAAATTGCCCATTGCTGCTTCTACTCCTTACGTTTCTGCCCTCTGGGACAAACAGAAAAATTCAAATCTTGCCTTAATGAGGCATCCCTTCAGACAATTGAGGGCAGCTCTCATGCCCCTCATGAGTCTCCACTGCACCTTCCCAATCTTCCCAGTTTCTTCAGCCGATCCTTAAGTGTCATGGACCAAAGCCCTGTCATGAATGCAGTTGCCCTCCTCTGGACTCTCTCCAGCTCATCAATGTCCTTCTTAAACCATGCTGACTGTTACTGATTACAATACTCCAGGTAAGATCTGACAAGGGAGGAGTACAGAGGAATTCTCACCTCCCTATTCTTAGAAGTTAATGCCCCCTTAATGGAGCTTCAGATGGTGTGGGCATTTTTAGCTGCCATGTTACACTGATTGCTGACTCATACTAAGACAGCAGTTCACTGAAATCCCTCAATCTTTTTAAAAGGAATTGTTATCTATCCATTTCTCCCCTGTCTTACATATTTGAGTTTGAGCAGTTGAGGATCCAGGGGATTGAGTGTCCCATACATTGTCCAAACTTTTTAGCCTATGAGAGGTTAAGTGAATTGCCCAGGATCCCATAGCTGGTAAGTGTCTAAGGCAGGACTTGAACTTAGATTTTTTTCTGACTTCAAGCCTATCACACTATCCCTGATACAATCTAGATACTCCGTCTTCCTCAATTTATGAGTTGGATCTACCTAAAACATTGCCCTGATAATATCATGATGTTTGGGATGGCTGCTTCCACTGGTGTCATCTTATACAGCTCACCTGGGTAGGTGGCCTTTTATTCACTCACTGGGTTATTTGTTGGTACTACCCTGCTCTCATGCTGTCAGCTCAAAATTCCCAGAGAAAGACAAGAACCACATAGTTATACTCAATCAAGCAATCAACAATTGTTAAAAGCCTACTATGTGCTAGGCCAGAACTGTACCACTTGGCAGTAGATTGGGGCCAAAATTAAACTAGATTAAACTTCTTTGGGCTGCAGATAGGTTTTTAGTGGCTCGCTGTTGAAGTAAAGGCGTAATTAATGATTAAATTATTTTGCAAATAAACCATGTTAAAAAAGGTAAATTTCAATTAATATTAATTATACTTATTAAGATTTTTATTTGTCATGAAATCACATTAATGTTAAAAATTACTTTGCCAAACTGTATAAGTTTTAATAAATTTTTCAGGTTTTCTTACTGTTAAAAACATTGTTAGGATATTAGATATATTTGCTTAATTTAATGATATCAATTTGAGTAATTTAATGTTTAATTAATTATAGATACTGATTTAATTAATTCAATGATTTAATGATCAATTTAAATGATTATAATATAAAAAGTCATCAAATAATTGACAGCATTATACATTCTCTATACACTTATATGTATATACGCATACATACAAATATATACACACGTGTGTTCTCAGTTTTTAAGGGTCCATCAAGGTCCAATATTTACTTGTCAAATGTCCAAGCTCCTCTTCAGTTTGATCAAGTTAAAACTTCAACCAGCCAAGGGACAGTGGGGTCAAAGCATCCTTATGCTTTGTGGTCTTCCTTTTATTTTTGTGATATCAGCCAACTATGTATGTATATTTGTGTTTAAATGCAAGTATATACATGCACTGAAAATATGGACAGATGAATCTATTTTTATAAAAATGACATATGACAGATTGTGTAGCAATGAAATAGGAGGAGAAGAATACAGCATTAAAATTAGGTCGTTGGCTTTTTGTATGTTTAAATGAAATTTATACACATACACACTCATGCATTTAAACACAAATATACGTATACAGTCAGTTAATATTAAAGAAAAGAAAGGATAGACTGCAAAGCAGAAAGCCATTTCAACCCTCTCTTATCCTTTTGCTAAGAATGTTAGTTTTCCTTAATTGAATTGAAGAAGAGCTTGGCCATTTTTCTGGTGAATGTTTACCTGTTGATGGCCCTTTAGGAACCTGAGTCAAGGAAGGAAGCGGCTTTAAGGACCATGACCTCTGGGAGTAGGGAATAGAGCCAATCTCTGACATTAAGGAAGACAGCCAAGTAGAGATAAGAAGGTGGGTTGGCCTTGGTAGTTGGGTGCTGATCTGCAGGGAGGAACAAACCTAGAGAGCCCAGCTAAGGACTTTATTATGCTCTCCCCAGGGGAAGCATCTGTGAGAACTTCTCGAAGAGAGAAAGTTTACTGAAGCCCTATAGTACAAGAAGAGTGAGCTGCCTCTCGCTAATGTTCTTTCTGGATTCATCTCATGCCCAGTGTACCCCAGGTGCCCACTTAGACCACAGACACTGTGTTCATTTTTCAGAGTATGTCCTAGATTTAAAGGTGGGGGGGGAGGATACTGTTCTTACTATAACATCTTAATTCATGCCTTAGCTCACAGCCCTAGATCCAAAATGATTTGGGACAAATATTGGAAGTAGTGCAAGATACATCCTTGCATCCAGAAAGCAAGTGAATATTGTTTGGATTCATGTTTGATCTTACTCCTTACCTAGTGGTTCAAACCTTTGGAAATAGGGGATCCAGGGAAACTTTGGAGCTCTTTATTTGGGATCATTGATTTAGAGCCAGAGAGGACCTTAGAAATTATCCAGTCTAACCCCTAATTTCCCTTAGGAGTCCAGAGAGGGAAGTAGGTTACTAGAAGCCATTCAGGTTGTATGCCATCCAGGAAGGATTGTAACCCAACTAATCTGACCCCAAATTCAGCTCTTTCAACTATTTCTGATGTCCATTTACAAGTCTTTTCTTCCAGGTCATCTTTCTCTTGGTTTAGTTATGATCACAGTTTTTGTTAAGGATCCTTAGTCATCATCACTGACCTGTTAACTTACACATTTAGAGCAGGGGTGGGGAACCTGCAGCCTCGAGGCCACATGTGCCCTTCTAGGTCTTTGGGATCTTGACTGAATCATTTTATTAAGGGAATTTGTTCTTTGAAGTTTGGATTCAGTCAAAAGGCTGCACTTGAGGACCTAGGCTGCACGTGGCCTCAAGGCTGTAGGTTCCCCACCCCTGATTTAGGGAATGTGGAAGGTCAAACTGATACAGGATGTTAGAGTGAAAGATCCTCTTGTGTGCCAGTTAGATTTTAAAATGGTGGGGGAGGGGGAGAGAGAGAGAGAGAGAGAGAGAGAGAGAGAGAGAGAGAGAGAGAGAGAGAAAGAGAGAGAGAGAGAAGAGTAGAGAATATATGAGTGATTTACTCACCCTGATATCAATACAAAGCATATCTATTATTGCAAATGCATTATGGAGCCCTGTGGTAATGATGAAAATACCAAATTCATTCTAAACTGCAGTTTTCAATGGTTTATTTAACATGTTCTCTCAAATTACACTGTTGACGGAAACTTTTCAAGCTTGTTTTCATCCCTAAAGGGAACTTTGTGAGATGTTTGAATATAATCCTTTAACTGAGTTATCAGGGCATGATAAAACTGTTTTTTTTTTCCTTAGCTAATAAAACTACTCAGAAAATTTGTTAGCTTTTAAAAGTTTGTAAGAGTTTCGAACCATCATTTTGATGTGATTATCATTTCCTGGCAGAGCAATACATTAGCCACAATTTAAAGTAGTTTAAAATTGTAGGAAATCAAAATTGAGATGGACTTCAAATGCTTGTTGTTGACAAAAAATGACTGGCTTAGATTGTGGATTTGCTGCTTCCTACTTGTGTGAACTTAGATTAATCATTTAACCTCAATGGGCTTCACTTTGCTCTTTCGGAAATTGAAGCTTTGGGAGTGAGTTATCTCTAAGTTCCTTTTCAGCTGAAAGTATTTTGCTCTCTGGTCATAATGAGCCCTGTGGTGCTGCCCAGCAGCCTCCCTGCCACTCAGGAATTAACCCTCACTAATCTTTGACTTCTTATTCTACCTCATTCATTTATTCCCCCAATCAGACATTGAATCTTAGGAATAAGACTTTTGCAGTATCTTTGTATCTTCTCTCCATCCTCTTGGCTACGATCCTAATTCAGGCTTTCACCGTATCTCAATAACCACATTCTCTCCTTTTCAGACACATTTAATTGTGACTATTGTGTCTTGGAGCAGAAATGGCAAGAGATTAAACCATAGGAAGCCCGTTTTGCTTTTGTTCTTTCCTTCTCCCCTGAAGAATCTGCAAACTGCCTGGAGAAGGTGGTCATTCTTATCTTAGATCCTCTTCTTTTTCCACTGACCAAGGATAGAGGGTAGAGATGAGACCGTTTCTCCTTCTGCCCTTTCCTCCCAGGACCTTGACAAGACCGATCTCTCCTCTAACCTGTAAGATACATTAATCCCATGGTTTATACTGGCTTGCTGTTTTATGGAAAAATTTATAGAACATATAACCAAGTTTCTTCAACCATCCTCAAATCCCTTATCTATTTGTTCATACTTGGTTTCTATCATGATAATTGTTTCAATCAAGAAATCTGGGCTCTTTGTACTGATTATTAAATGAAGAGGTATCTGAAACCTCTCATATACAAAGATACTTGCAAAATTGAATGGATTATGTAGATAAAGGTTACTATTACTACTAGTATTACCACTGTGGTTACTATTGCTATTATAATTATTATCAATTTCATCTTCTTTATCACCATCATAAAATTAGTGTGTGCTGAAAAATTTTTGACCAAAGAGAAGAGGCAGAAATAGAAGTAACATTGTTACCGGACCTGCAGGACTTCTGGACAGAAAGATGAAATAGATGAGCGGTTTAGATAGAGATATGGCCCAGTCCTGGCACTGGGGCCTGCTAGAGCCCTGATGGAGGGTGTCAATTTCTTGGTCTATTGTTGGAACTTCCCTTGTGTCAGTAGTACACCAGCTAATAATTTCTAGTCTAGTCTTAGTGACAATTTAATCTTGTAAGTGGTTTACAAAGAGACAAGGGGGAGATTAGTTTCAAGATATAATTTTCATTGACAGAGAGGACTGAGGCAGAAATAATAGGAAATTTGGGGAAAGTAACAAGAACTTTTCAGGGAAGTCACTGATACATCTTCAACTTTGGGCTAGAGGAGGGGAAAGTTTGGAGTAATCCTATGAAACTGGTGTTTTCGGAGTTTTAGTCGAGCAAACAAGGATGACACTTTCCAGAGTCATAGCATCATAGATCTAGAGATTTCAGGGACCTTATAAGTCAGCTAGTTCAACTGCTTTATATTAGTGATGAGAAAACTGATGCTTAGGGAGGTTGGTTGATTAAAGTACCCAATTTCACATAGGAGGTTGGTGTTGAAGGTGGGATTTGAATCCAGATTTTCTTACTCAAGAGCCCATGCCCTTTTCACTGTCCCATGTTGCCTGTCCAAAGGATGAATCACCTGTTCATCTTCAAGGCAGCTCTAGTCACTGCCTTTAAGAATCTTCCATTTTTATTAGGGGAGACAACATGTTCATACATAAGCAAACACAAAATTTATACTATACTTAAGTAACTAAGTACAAAATACATATACCCTAAAAACAATACTTAGTTCATGAGCAGTATGTTTCTGGGAAATAGAATGATATTGTCACAAACATCTGGAAATAGAAGAGTATTGTGCCATTGACCTGTCCTCCAACCCTGTAGCTGATTTTTAATACAAGTATAAAGTCACAACATTGGAGAGTAAAAAAAAATCCGAATATTGTCTCCCCATACCTTATCTTGAGTTTTTTAAGATAGTGAAGGTTCAATGAGGTCTCCATTAAGCTGCACAAAAGTTGCTTGTTTTCCAGAAGGGTCCAAATCATAGACTGTTTCTATTAGTCTAGGTTGGGAGGGACTGTGTAAGGCCCACTGGGAGAAAGGAATTCTGCAAGACTGTCAGGATGTTGTCTAACTGGCAACTTCAATTGAGTTCGTGCCCTTTCTGAGAGGAGTCTAAACCACAAGGTTGTGCTGGATAAGAAAGGCCTCAATCTTAGGTGGCTCCCTTCTGCATCTGTAGTTATGTGTCCAAGAGTGTTAATAATCACATGATTTTAGGCCATCTATAAGGATTAATCTATCCGTCCATACTCTAAATGTGAGATATTTGTTTGATGACCAAGAAATGATCACATTTCTGCAGTCATTGTATATAATCTCCCAACATTCTTTCTCAAATAATGAAAAACAAATTTGCTTTTGAATGGGAAGGGTGGCTCACAAGTTCACCTAGCAAAGGAAAAGAAAGGAGTTGGTATGATTACACATTATCAATTATTTAAAGGCAAAAGGAAACCTAATTTCATATTCATCCAATATGATACCATTCATGACACATATTTGAAAAATGACCACCATGAAAACAATCGCATCTTATGTGCCAACATCTTTTGAAAAGGCTTTCCAGTGGTCTTGGTGTTCCTGTTTACAGATGGCATGTATGTCAAATTTGAAATATTTCAGAGCTTTTTAAATGAGATTGATAATCACTCAAAAGTATTTGCCCTACCCTTGGCATCAAAGTGATGAAGAATGCCTATTGGCTGGGCAACTATCCCAAGAGAGATGGACATTCTATAGGGATCATCCATCAGCATGTATCTATTTACCTCTGTCTATCTATCCCTCTATCTATCTATCTATCTATCTATCTATCTATCTATCTATCTATCTATCTATCTATCTATCTATTTATCTTTCTATCTATCTATCTATCTATCTATCTATCTATCTATCTATCTATCTATCTATCTATCTATCTATCTATCTTTCT
>JAQQSZ010013485.1:0-11742 GCA_028646595.1 Phalanger gymnotis | reverse complement strand
TTCTTGGAGGCTTTTGATGTAGGCTCTTTGACTTTGTTGACTTCTGGCTGTATGCTTTGGTGTTCTTTGTCACCAAAGAAAGATTCCAAAGTCTGAGTTTGAATCTGAGTCCATTTTCGCTGCCTGGCCATGTTCCCAGCCAACTACTTGACCTTTGAGAATTTCGTTGGGGGGCTATTTTCAGAGCTACTTCTACACAGCAAACTCTGCCACACCAGCGCTCCTTCTCCCCCAAGAACCGCCAACCAGGATTGTGGCCCAGATCCAGGCAGAGCAAAGCAGGCTTTGCATTCCCATTCTAATCTGCCACTTAATTCCTCCCACCAGGTGGGCCTGGGGCCAGAAGCAACTTCAGCTGTAGCTCTGGAAGCAGCCTCAGAGCTGCAGCCCCTCTGCCACCCCCAGGGCAGTGGCCGACTGTGAACTCCTTTCACTCTGTCCCAGCAGCTTTTCCCACTAACATTCTCTGTTGTCTTTGGCATTTGTGGGTTGAGAAGTCTGGTAACTGCCACAGCTCACTGATTCAGGGCACTATGCCCTTTTCCACCTGGCTCCCAGTCTGGTTGCTCCTGGGGTGGCCCACACTGGGCTCTGCTGTGCTCCCAGCTCCGTGCGATAGACCCTTCCAAGCGACCATCCAGGTTGTCCTGGACTACAGCCCTGCTTCCCTTTGCTGTTTCATGGGTTCTGCAGAATTTGGTCAGAGCCATTTTTTATAGGTGTTTGGAGGGACCTGGGGGGAGCTTAAGCAAGTCCCTGCTTTCCAGCAGCCATTTTGGCTCCACCCAATACCAAACTCTTGAAGACACTTTTTTATTTATTTGGCTAGGACATGGTTCAGGTGATTTTTTTGTAACTTGAAACTTAGACCTAGCTGTCAATCAGAAGCCCTGAGCCATGCTGAAAGGTTCCCACCCCATTCATTACACTCAACTCACAGAAAGGCCGAGATCCAGATTCTGTGGGAGGGTTTCACCATCCCACTCAATAGTAAGTGCTTAATAAATGCTAATTGATTGACTTTCATTGACATCATGATTTCTCTTTAAATTTAATAATGTACCCTGC
The DNA here is from genome assembly GCA_028646595.1 of Phalanger gymnotis. Taxonomy (NCBI): domain Eukaryota; kingdom Metazoa; phylum Chordata; class Mammalia; order Diprotodontia; family Phalangeridae; genus Phalanger; species Phalanger gymnotis. Next base: position 10,674 of record JAQQSZ010013485.1, on the reverse strand, counting down.
CAATTAAAGGCATTCTGTGGTGAATCCTATGATGAAAACACAGCCACACCCATCCCTAGGTGACTCTCTTTTCACATGTGTCTGCAGGTGCTTCTTCTGTTATTAGCCATTGTTGCTCCAGCTGACTGATCACCTGGGAGACCTCACAAGGTTACCACCAGGACAAATCCATCTCTGGATACTTGTTCACCTGAGTTTAAGGAAGAACAAATGAAAGAAACAGAGACAGTATTGCTCACAGAGACATGGTGGTCAGTTGGAGGAAATGCATCCACTTCCCCATCCAGCAGCCCAGGCAGGAAAATCCACTTCCCCATCCAGCAGCCTCACTTGCTTCCAAGGAGGAAAAGAGAATGAGAGGTCATCAGGCCATGCCTTGTGTATATGACCTCAGTTCTGGCTCAGCACCTCCCAAGTCGCTGGTACTTTCCAATCTGTAGTCAATCAGAAGACTTTAATCATTACATGGCATAAGCCCCTTTAGTCACGTATGACTGGAAACTGGCTTCTTAAGTTCCACATGTTGGACTGGAACCAAGAAGGAAATATTTGTACATGCTCTTTATAGACCACCAGAAAGGACAAATCCAAGCACGTTGCCAAGGCCTGGGCCCTCATTGGCCAGTCTCCCCATCATACATTGTATGGAAGATGTCTGCTCAACCTTTAATGCTCATTAAAGATCAGCAAATTTATAGAGTATGTCTGGGTGAACATTTGAGTTTTCAACTTGATGGTTTATTTAATTGATGGCCTTTGGCTTCAAATAGTATTTATTGAGATTTGGCCACAAGTGAACTATCACCAAAAGTCTACCTTTTTTGTCTCCAAGGCTGACTATAATAATAAAAGCAAAACAAAATGACAAGACTGTCTTTAATATCCTTCCCTTCTGCACCCCCACACTGAATATAGAATGAACTCAGTGATTCAGTTCAAGTATTTGTCAAGTGCCTTCTACGTGTTTAGTGCTAAGTGCCAACCAGAGTGGGAGGTGTGCCTGTGTGTGTGTGTGTGTGTGTGTGTGTGTGTGCGCGCGTGTGTGCGTGTATGTTTGTGGTGTCTTGGAACTGAGAGGTGGTGAAGGACTTGTACTATGACATAGCAATACAGGCACATAACTGAGAGACAATATGCCTCCTAAGGCAAAACTGAGCTAGTTCTGCTTGCTTCTAGGTGGGGTCTCAGGTATAAAGTTATAAGGTGAATAAATAGCTGGCTCCACATCTTACACCAGACTTGTGTAATAAATTTTTCTTTGTGATCAGGTTCTAACTTTACCATAGGGCCTGAATTGTATGTCTTTAGACGGTTGCTAAATTGAGTTGCTCCGTTTAAGAAAGGTGAGGGTTAGAAAGTGTGTGTCAGTGTTAGGGCCTTCTAACTTAAGTTTGTTTTAAAATGTAGGTTTCCCTGTCCCCAGGGGAGGCTATAAGCAGGGGTGTGCGGATAACACACACTGTTTAACAACTGAGAAACATGTAAGCACATGCACTTTTAAGTATAATCTGTGTTATTAACACTTGCTTAAGTTTAGACAATCAACAAAACAATAAATAAAGCCCTGATTTGTAGGGGTAGATTTCTGATGAGTAAATAAACTGAAACTTTAACAGTTGGTTTTAAAGTCGGTTAGAATGGGCTCTGGCACATCCTGGGCTATAAGTCTGATTAGGGAAGGAACATTAAGAGATAATAATGACAGGGTAAATCTGGGCCTGAATAGTAATGAGTATGTCTGATAGCAGGAGAGGATGGTTGTATGAAGAAAGCAGGACATAACTGATGGGCAGCCTGTATGCTCTGCAAAATAACTTTATGATTTAAAAAGAAAATGGGACAAAAAACATCAACCTTTCTGCATATTACCAATAAAATGCAGCCAGAAGAGACAGAAAAAAATTCCATTAATCATAACTATTGAATGTATAAAATAGTAGGGAGTTCACTTTCTAAGACACACAGAATTATATGAATATAATTATAATCTTTTTATAGAAATAAAGGAAGACATAAATAACTGAAGAAATACTAATTGTCGCAGCCATGCTGATATACTAAAAAGTGAAAGTGCTACCTAATTTACTTATAGGTTCAAGATTATACTAATCAAACTCCAAAACAATTACTTTATAGAGCTAGGAAGAAGCAAAAGAAAAATGAAATCCACTTGGAGGAACACGAGGTCAAGAATCTAAAGGGAAATAGTGAAAAAAGTAGAAAAGAAAATGTACCCTAACAGTATCAGATCTCATCCTATGCTAAAAGTAATAGTTATCAAGTTTGATTATAGTTAAAAAAATAGAAAAGTTGATCTGTGAATATATTAGGTGAAAAATACTGAGATGAACCAAAGACTGTAATTAGTGGGGAAGGGATTTACTACAGGACAAAAACTGCTGAGAAAACTGGAAAGCAGTTTGTTATATAGGCAGGTACAAAAAGCCCAAATGGAACTCATGCTCTGAAGCAGCTGACCTGCTTTTCCATTCTAGACTTTTCCCCATGATACTGTTCCCTTCTACCAGCAGAGAGAATCCATCTATCAGTTCCAAAGTTGTGCATTGTATACAATGTTCATTCACTGATGACCTGAGTTTCAAAGAGAGGAAAATAACAACCCTGGCATTTCAGGGCAAGTTTCCTAATATGAAGACCCACAGATAAGTAGAAATTAAATAGAAAAAATCCATCAGTGGTACCATCAATACTATAGAAATGGTGGAAGGTATAGTACTCTCATTCTGTTTTCCCTTCATTCGTAGAGTGGTAAAGTTTTGGCTGATGGAGGGCCAAAAAAATATGTAATGAGAAGTGGCTGTGTAGCAGTGGGATTACAGATGCTCGAAGCTAAAGGGTTCAAAGTCAGAGATATCAAGGTGATGTGGTGCTAGTGGATTTTTTGCTGGCTAGAGACTGACATTGATTTCACTCCCCTGAATGCCCAGACAAGGAACAGAAAAGCACCAACTGCAAAGAGTTCTGATTTTCACCTGACTCTAGACCTGGGCTTCTCTAAGTCTTAGGTCCAGAGTTCCTAGGTCCTCAGTGAATGACATGAGTTGAACAGAAGTTGCAAACTGTGTTGCCTTGTATATACTCTTTGGCTTGCTCAGAGGTGGGAGTGGGGGAGACACTAAACAAATTAAGATGTATATACGTATATATACACATATACGTATTTCTTAGATTAGAAGCTGGATTCAGAGTGACCTCTGTATTTTTAAAAATGGCTTAGGTCTGGGAGAGGCCTCAGGGTATGACTGAGTAGTGGATCTTTTGTTATTTATTGCTTCTCTTGATTCTATGCCAAGAGGAGAAAATAGGACATCGCTGAGCAAATTTTGTCTGTTCCTATAAGGAAGCAATTTCATTATACAACTAGGTGTACAGTAGGAAGCACATAGGAGTTGGAGTCAGGAAGACCTGAGTTGGAATCCTGCTTCAGATACTGTGTTACCATAGGCAAGTCATTTAAGATGTCTGTACTTCAGTTTCCTCATCTCTAGAATGGAGATAACGGTACCTACCTCACATAGTTACTGTGAGAATTAAATGAGTTAATGCATGTGAAGTGCTTTGCAAATCTTAAGATGTAATAAATACTAGGTATTGTTAGACGATGACGATGATGATGATGATGGTGATGGTGACAAGCTCACATGACTTGGGCTCAGAAAAGTTTGTTCAAGGAGGAAGTGAGATTTTTTTTAATAATAATTAATTATCACTGATTCTGATTGGGCAGATCCATCTTCTCTAGATATTGAGTTGGCACTCATACCAGTAAGAAACAGAGCTGGGAGACAGAATTGTTGTTGTTGTTCGTTTGTTTCAGTTGTAGCCAACTCTTTGCAACCCCCCTTTTGGGTTTTCTTGGCAAAGATACTGGAGTGGTTTGCCATTTCCCTCTCTAGTTCATTTTTTTTAATTTTATTTTTTCTCCAGTTACGTGTCAAGAAAATTTTTAGCATTCATTTTTACAAGATTTTGAGTTCCAAATTTTTCTCCCTCTCTCCCTCCCTTCCCCTCTTCTGAAAATGTAGGCAGTTTTGTATAGTTTATACATGTTCTATCATGTAAAAATATTTCCATATTAAGCATAGTTGTGAAAGAAGAAACAGATCAAAAGAAAAAAAAACCATGAGAAAGAATAAAGTGAAAAAAATATGCTTTGATCAGCATTCCAAGTCCGTCAGTTCTCTAGCTCATCTTTACAGATGAGGAAACTGAGGCAAAAAAGGTTAAGTCACTTGCCCAGGGTCACACAGTGAGTATGTACCCAAGGCTGGATTTGAACTCAGATCTTCCTTATTCCAAGCCCAGTGCTCTATCCACTAGGGCATAGAATATTATCTACTAACTGTGAGACACAGAGAGTTTGACACTTCCCTACTTGTGGGGTGAAAGGAATACTCCTACCTGCTAGGCTAAGTACGAGGCTGGATCAGTATCTGAACTTTCCTCTTGAATAGGATTAGGCTAGTAGCTAGCAGAGTCCCCTGATGGTTAAAGGAGTATATTCAAAGTTCTAGGCAACAAACTTAGTGACCTTGGACAAGTTCGAGCATTAATTTCATCTTCTGAAAATGAAGTCTTAGAGGGGTGGGGAACCTGCAGCCTTGAGGCCACATGTGGCCTTCTAGGTCTTTGGCTGTGGCCTTTTGACTGAGTCCAAGTTTTACAGAACAAATCCTTTTATTAACGGGATTTGTTCTGTGAAGTTTGGATTCAGTCAAAGGGCTACACTTGAGAACCTAGGAGGCCACATGTGGCCTTGAGGGTGTAGGTTCCCCACCCCTGGTTACATTCAATGACCTCTAAGAAAGATCCAGCTCTCAGCTTATGATCCTAATTGTAAAAGAAAAGGTCCTGGTCTCGGGGATAGGAGTTCTAGAGTGTCATTTAGATTTTGCCCTTAGCTGCGTGACCTTGGCAAAACCAGTTACCTTCATTGTGCCTTAGTTTACTCATACGTAAAATGAAGGGTTTGTACTAGGCTAGGACTAAATTCACAAGCTAATAGAATCTGAGGGTGGAAGAAGGGAATTCAAGGTTCCTCTCAGGTCTAATATCCTTTAAATATCAAATTTATATCTATTTTGTTATTAAGCTCATGTGGCAGACCTGGGGTGAGCTAGGAGTGGCATCCTAATTTCCAGTGGAGAGGAGGTGGTTGGCGAATGGGGTTATAGTGGGGAGACTGCAGGCAATGGAATGAGAATAGGATAGGTATCTTCTGGTAGGTAAACCTTATTGGAGAAAAAAATTCATCAGCTCATCCCTAGATTATTAATTTTCTGATTACTGATTGAAACTAAGACAAGGGTACCAGCAAATTGACTTGAATATAGTAGACACTTAATAAAGGTTAGAATTGAATTCAATTCTTTTTAGCTAAAGGGCAGTTAGGTAATGTAGTGGATAGATGGCTGGGCCTAGAGTCTGGAAGACCTGAACTCAAAACTGTGACCTCAGACACTTACTAGCTATGTGACCCTGGGGAAGTCGCTTAATCCTGGTTGCCTCAATTTCCTCATCTATAAAATAATCTGGAAAAGGAAATGGCAAACTGCTCTAGTATCTTTGCCAAGAAAACCCCAAATGAGGTCACGAAGAGTTAGACCTGACTGAAAAACAAAAAATTTTAGCTGATTGAAAGACTTTAAGGAAGGTGAATATAGATGTTTATCTTTACATTTCCCCCCCATCTAATTATACAAGACTAAGAATTCTACTTAGTACAAATATTCATATTGTTCTCTTGCATTCAGAATGACCTAGACTGCTTGACTATAGGAAGAGGGCTAAGCTGTTGGTAAATTGGATTTATACTTTGAAAGTAAATATTTCTTTGTAAAATCTGAAAAAATAAATTCTGATAATTTTTGGACATTACCCAGAACATATTCAATGACCTGAACAGTTTTTAGTATATGTAACAGACATAATAGTTATTTTATAGCACCGACTCAAGTCTGACTGGAATGTGCTAAGATGTTGTAGAGCAGCTTGCTTGCCTGTGATAATCTTTAAGCGCCATATCAGAAGAGGAGTCTTTGGGATTTGTATCAATTTCTTGGGAAGCCTGAAACCCCAGTAAGACAAGAGTAGTCCTTTTCATTTTGCCTGACTTGGACTTCCTTCTAGCTTTAAGATGGTTACCCACTGCTCTCCTGGAAGTCCTCTGGCTGAATCTTTCACCTTCTTATTGCCTGGCTATGGGGGAGAGCTTGGTCTTCAGTAAAGGTGGTAGAGGTTTTCTGCTGTATTTTACCTCCACTAAGGGGTATGGGAGGGGAGGTGGGATGGGGTGAGACTGGAAGGGAAAACTTCATGAATGAAGGCACAATACTTCATTAATAGCAACTTCTCCTCCAGCCTTTTTCTACCACTTGGCCCTCACTAATTGTCTAGGAAGGGTATGTGTTTGTTACTTTACCTACCCTCTTCCCCAAACCCCTTTTCTTTTTCTTTTTCAGGAGGAAATAAATCTTTCTAAGGAAAGTCCTAATTCCTTTCTACTTCCTGTCTCTAAAGAGAGCTGTAACTAGGGAGGGAAAACTTGGTCTTTGACAAAACTTGTCAGTCCTTCAGAAGTATAGAAACGATGGAGCCCAGCACCTGGTTTACAAGAATAACCAATTAAAATGGAAAGCTACCAGAAAATTGGTTCAGATGAGTTTCTCTCTTAGCCCATCCCATCTACTAGTCTCCCTAAGGAGAGGGCCTCATGCCCTCATCTCAGGGTCTCCTTTTCTCCACCATAGTGTGATGTCACAAAGTCACCTAAGGGGATGCTTCACACATGGGTGCTTGAACCTTTCACAGACATTCCTGTTCACGCCTCTGCCCCAAACTCTCCACTCTTTCCCATGATACCCTGTCCTTAGGTGATACATTAAGTTCCACAAAAGTCAGGCTACAACTTAAAATAACAGAATTTCAAACTTTGTACATCTAGTCCCATTTCCTTATGTTACAGATGAATAAACTGAGTTCAAAGAAGATTATTTGCCTAAGGTCACATGGCTAGTTAGTGGAAGAACTGAGACTAAAACCTAGGTTTCTGGACTCCCATTCAATATTTTTTCCACTTTATTTTTCCACTTTCCATCTTTATTAGGCAGGAAATGGAGAGCTTCTGGGAAAGAGGATTTGTGCATCAAAAATGGGAAGACAAGCCCTAGGGCAGGTACGGGGCCAGAGAGATGGGGATTTGGGAAGCAGAAACTATGGTAGCCAAGGGTGCAGAACCAAAGAATGATTCCAGGGTCACATACCTAGATCCTGGAGGCATTCCTGGGCTGCCGTGCCCACCTGAAAAGCATTCCTGGCTTGGATATGAAGAATTTCCTGAAGGTCATTACTTTGTCCCCCTTAGGAGCGGGGGAGGGTGTGTTTGTCTTAGGCAGGTGCTCAGGGGCAGAGGGGTAGGCAGAAGGCTATCTGGAAATGTTGCTGCTGTTACTGCCACTTCCCTTATTAATCTTTCAAGTTCAAAACAGTTTAGAATGTATTTCATTTACTTTTTAAAAAAAAAACACTTTCTCCTTCCCTGACCTCTAATCAGTGTCAAAGCTGGTTTTCACCTCCAGGTCATCTGACGTTACAGCAAAGTTCTTTCACTGTACTTCATGCTGTCATCCATTTTTTTTCCCATGTAGTTTTTCCTTCCTAACATGCCCATGATTTCTGCCTTACCCACTGGGGCCAGTGACTGGCACATAGATTTGTTTATTCATTCATCTGTTCATTCACGCAAGAAAAAAAAGGCTAATTTGAATGCCTACTATGTGTCTTACAATCTATGGCTGTCTTGTACATCCCCTTAAAAGTGTTCCGTAATTGCATATGTCCTTTTATGTGAAAAATCCTGTTACTTTTCCCGCCTCCAGTGTTCCCTAGTGACTGATCAGAACAGATCAGAGGTGCAGAGGGAAGAGAGAGGAGGGCACTGAATAAGGGCTATGTTCAGTAATGATACACCTTGTCCACTGTACGGTGTCTAGGCATTGAGTCAATCAATCGACAAACATTTATTAAGCGCCTACTATGTATCACAGAGAGGCAGCTTAGCCTAGTGGCAAGAGACAGAAAGACCTAGGTTTAAGTCCAGTCTGATACATAAAGGCTGTGTGACCCTGGGCAAGTAATAACCTCTCAGTAGTTTCTAGGCAACTCTGTAGGACTCTGAGTTGAAGAGAATGTGCCATCCTGTATTGCTCCAAGGGAGTTTACTATGCCAGGGAATTCCTTAGCCTCTGGAATCATATGTCCATAGCATCCCTACTATGTGCTGGGGCTTGAGGATACAAATACAAAACTGAGTCATTTTTTGTCCTCCAGAAGATTACACTCTGATAGGATGATATAACACATACCCTGAAAGGTCCTCTTAAGTATGGCACAGAAATGTACACTTCCAAATTCCAGTGAAGAGCAACCCAGGGGAGCTAGTGCATTGTAGGTATGGATGTGGGTTTTAGGAATCAGGGGAATAAGGGAAGAAAGCAATGAAGCAGGAAGAGAAAATGTGCCTATGTGGTGCTAAGAATACCTGCGTTTGAATGAGGAGCCTGGATAAAGCATTTAACCCTTTCATAGCCTCAGTCTTCTCATCTGTAAAATGGGAATGATAATATCTGTGACACATCCCACTTTTTAAAGGCTCAAAAGAGATAATGTAGGTAACGCAAACCTTAAAGCACTAAATGTTACTATTCCGGTGGAGTGCTGGGGATTTGGGGGGTGAGATTGAGTGGGATGGTTTTAATGGACATTTTCCCGGGAGGCCTGAGTAGCGGCTCCCAGGGCACACACGCCTCGTGGAAATCTCAAAGTTCACACTTTCGCAAACTCGGAAATTAGGCCCCGTGGGAATTTTTCTCTAGACTCTAGCGCCTCCCGGTGGCGACCACGAGACAATGTTCATGCTCACTTTGAAGGCCTGAATAAAGTTTTCTTCTTCAAATAAACAGGAAGTGCGTGCCAGGCCCGGGGCACGCTGGGTCTTCCGGGATGAGGAAGGAAGCCGGGGGCTGCGATGAGCGATATAGTGGAGAAGACCCTGACGGCGCTGCCTGGGCTCTTTCTGCAGCACCAGGCGGCCGGCGGCTCCGGGGTGTCCCGGGTGTCCGTCTCCTCCCGGCTGGGCAGCCTCATCCGCAGCATCACCGCGCTCACGTCCAAGCACGTAGGTGGCCGCGGAGGGAGGCGGGGCGAGGGGGCGGCTCCTCGGGCTCCCCCCTCAGCCAAACCCTTCTCAGCCGGGCAGGATCCCCTGGAGACCCCTGCCTCGGACAGGTCCTCTACCTCCGGAAGCCCCTCCCCACCTAGGGCCCCTCCGGGATCGCTCCTCGGCGAAGGCCCCCCTCCTCAGAGTGCCTCTTTGGAGTGGCCTCTCAGCCTGGACCGCCCCACCTTAGCCCGGCCCCGGGGTTCCCCCGACGGCTCGTGGGGGTGGGGCGCTCGTGCTGCTCCCTGGGCTGGGCACGACGGCCCCCGGCTGTGACTCGAGTGGAGGTGGGGGGGGGTCCTCAGGAGGCTTTCTCCAGACTAGTGTCTGAAAGGTGCGGGGCCCCTCGGCCTCCCCTGGGGTTTTCCTGCCACAAGTTTTGCCTTTACTTGAGCGACTTTAGACGCCGAGCTCCCTCAGAGCAGGGACTATTAGATTTGGGTTTTTTGGCCTTCGTTTGCACCCCCAGCGCTTAGTACTTAGTAGATGCTTAATAAATGTTTATGGAATTGAATTAAATTGAACCGAGGCTGAGAAAGATCGTGTGCTTTGCAGATTAGATTGTAAGGGCTTGAGAAGGAATTTGCACTCGGGTCTCCGTGACTGCTAGTGACCAACTGACCCACGTTCGCTCTTGAAGTAGGAGTCTTCTCACCTGAGCTGCCAGGGACCAATTCAGTTTGATCAATGTTTATTAAGGGTCCCCAAAGCTGAAAAAAATGTCTGCTCTGAAAGGGTGTAAGGTCTTCTGGAGATTGTGTGTGTGTGTGTGTGTGACGTACAGAGCAATGGTTATTGATAGTAACAGCTGTCATGTATATACCACTTTAAGGTTTGCAAGGAATTTCAGGTGTGTCATCACATTGATCCTCCCAACAATAGGTGCTTTTATCTCCATGTTTACAGATGAGGAAACTGAGGTTTTTGAGGAATGTTTATTCCCAATTCCTCACTTCCCCCAACATTTCAGCTTCCTTGTGTTTGTTGTCTTCTCTCATTAGATCTTAAGCTCCTTGAAGGCAAGGACTGCTCCCCCGCCCCCAATTTGTATCCTTAGGGCTTAGAACAGTTCCTGGCATATAGTAAGCATGTAGTAAATGTTTATTGAATTGAATTGAAGCTGAGAAAGATCACGTGACTTGCAAATAGTAAGAGCTTGAGACAGCTTTTGAACTCAGATCTCTTTGATTCTTAAGTCCAGTGTTCTTTATCCCTTTAACCCCTAGACATAGGATGGCATCTGATAAGGGCTAAGGAGTGAAGCAGAGTGATCTAGGAGAGTCTGAGGAGGAAGAGATTGTTTTCATTTGGGAGGAGGCTATAGGGAAGGCTTCTCAGTGGAGGTGGCATCTTACAAAGATCTCATTAGGAGAGATGAGGGCAGGGAACCTTTAGGAATTTGAAAAAGAGGAGAGATTTGTAGGTATTGTGGCATA
>JAQQSZ010013484.1:0-11743 GCA_028646595.1 Phalanger gymnotis | reverse complement strand
CCCCCCCCCCCCCCCCCCCCCCCCCCCCCCCCCCCCCCCCCCCCCCCCCCCCCCCCCCCCCCCCCCCCCCGTCTCTCTCTCTCTCACACACACACACACCTCACCCATTCTCTTTCTCCTTCTTTTGTACTCTCTCTGCTCAGCATGAAAGGATGCTTCTAACTTACCCTTACAGCTAATGAATGAGCCAGACGGGTGCCCTGCAGAGCCATGTGAAATTAATTAGGTTGAGGACTTGGGTAGTTTGGGCTATGGAGCGCTTGCTATTCTGACATTTTAAAGCAGACTCTGTCTACAGCACAGCAGCCCTGCTGTGCCATCCCCAAGTTCAACATTACAGGACATGTTAATCAAGTCACTGAGTATAATCGTATTTCTTCTTTTCTAACTGTCATGGTTTTTATTTTTGTTTATTTATTTATTTTGCCTGTTAAGAAGGAAGAAATTTTTTTGCAAGGCATCCTGATTTTATTTTTCCATAGGGCAACAGCTCCCTCTATTGCTCTAAGGTTTTATTTATCTTGGGGGAGGGGAGGGAATGAGATTTTTTTTTTTTTTAACTCATCAGTTGTCTTTTTGATATCCTGACTGGATTTGCATTAGAATTCTAGAAATTCAAGCTTGAAGGTATAAATCAAATTTCTTTATGTTGATATAAGAATGACCTTCATACTAAACATTCTCATTTTTGGTGAAGATATAGGAAAAGTGATTATCAATTTTTTTGTTTGTTTTACTTTGAGTAAGATTTATAAAGTAGGGTTTGAGTGCGTTACAAATTTCCAAATGATACACATATATTTTCCTCCCCATAGCATCACTGCCGTATTTGCATTTTAATATACTGGAGGTAATGTGGAATAGTTTAAAGACCAATAGAATAGGAAATAAGATATCTGGGTTCTAGAGTGCACAAATGGCAAGTATTGGCTTGGGCAAATCATCAAATCCTTCTAAGATCTGTTTCCTAGTTTTTAAAATGGAGAGCACTATATGGTGTCTAAGGTCTCTTTCTAAGGAATAATTAATATTCCATAGTGTGTTTGCCTTTAGTCCCTGATTCTGAGGATAGTGAGATTGATAGATAGCTGGGGGCCTATGTCAGTTAGGTGTCTTATTTGTTTGGCACCAAAGTGGTAAACTCCTAGGAGTGGAGTACCACTAGGCTACATAAGGAAAAGGAAATTGGTTTAGGTCAGAAAAACAGAGCAGGTTAAATACGTCGTGGTTATTAGTGTTGGGATCAAGCCCATGAGTGGCTGTTGTACTTCAAGGACAGCTAAGACAGAAAATGCCAATTCTATCCTTCCCACCCCTAGCCCCTCAAAAGGAATAGTTAATACTCTATTATTTTAGTCCACATTTCTTGCTTTAGAAACATGTTTGGCAAACTGTGGTATATAATTGTAGTGTAATATTGTTGTGCTGTAAGAAATAATAAGAAGGATGATTTCAGAAAAACCTGGAAAAACTTACATGGACTGATGCAGAGTAAAATGAACAGAACCAAGAGAATGCTGTGCACAGTAATAGCAATGTTGTCCAATGAAAAACTATGAATGACTTAGCTATTCTCAGCCATCCAATGACCCAAGACAATCTCAAAGAAGTAATGATGAAGTATATTATCTGTCTCCAAAGAAAGAATTCATATTGATTGAATACAAACTGAGCATGCTATTTTCACTTTCATTTTTTTCTTTTATTCATGTCTTTTTGGACAAAATGACTAATATGGAAATGTTTTACATAATTGCACACGTGTAACTTATATCTGCTTACTGTCTCAGGGAGGAGGAAGGGGAGGGAGGGAGAGAATTTGGAAATCAAAACTTTAAATAAAAATGTTTAAAAATTAAAAAAATACATATGTTTGCATCAGGTCTTCTGCTTTCCATCTGTTCTGTTGTTCAGCTTCTCACCTGTTATTGCCAGTGAGGTTTTCTGATTTAGATAGAATCAATATTTAAGATTCTATAATGTAAACTCCAAAAAAGTTCAATCAATGAACATTTACTAAATACCCACTATGTGCTTATCTAACAGCATTCTAGCTGCTGCAAAAGATAATATTTAAATGCATCAAGACTTTATTCTTTCTTTAATGTGGATACAACCTCCACCAACAAGATTTGTATCTTTTCTGTGGCTTGGTGAAGAATTAACCTTGCAGCTAAATTAGTATTGAGCATGGCCAAATGCAAATAGGCTGCTCCTCAGATGACAGCCCACAGCCCATACTTATGGCTTTTTTTTTTCATTTTGTCAGAACTACGTGCAGTGTTTACACTAAGCTGGCATAGATTTAAAAAAAAAAACAAACAAACATGATCACCTCCAAACTACAATGTGACATTAGAAATGAACCTTAGCAGAAATCATGGATGGTACAAAATTCTATAAGAACTTAAGAAGATCCACTAAATCCAATCAATGTAAACCTTTGACAGTAGAAGGCTTTAATATGAATACAGGCCCGGGGGAAACTATGCTACATGAGATTCAGCTGAAGGAACTGGGCATTTTTCATCTGAAGAAGGAAAGACTTAGGAAACTCAAAATAGTTGTCTTTGAAGTATTTGAAGGACTGCCACATGGAGAACATAATAGATTTGGTCTGCTTGACATCCACAAGGATGAAATGAATGGAAGTTGATGAGGAAATGTGAAGACAATTAGAGGTATTTAAGTGATATAAAAGGGTATACAAAGTGATACAAAAGGGTATAAATAGAGTATTAGGAAATGCAAATGTAATGTGTTCCCCACTAACTAGAGGTCTTTGAGATGTCTCAACAGATGGAAATGACCAGATCTACTGACATAGATTTCATTGCAGCAATCTTCAGCTGTTTATGGGCAGTCAGATCATCAATTAAATTCAGCAAGTAGCTAGGTGGTACAGCGGATAAAAAGTTGTACCTGCAATCAGGAAGACCTAAATTCAAATTTGACCTTAGACATTCATGTGACCACAATATCACATCATATTTTATGTTAATTAATATGATAACTATCATATTTTCTCTTTCTTTGTATCTGTAATGCTTAGCACAGAGCCTGGTACTTACCTGGAAGTTTAATAAATGTTACTTGATTGATTAGGACTGACCTATGCCAATTTGCTCAGTGTGAAGTGAAAGTTCAGAGTCATTTGCATTTCTCTTGCAATTAGTGATGTGTAGTGATTTTATATGGTTATTAATATTTTATTCTTTTTAGAAGTGCTTATTAATACCTTCTGTTCACTTTTCCATTGGGAAAAGTCCCTTTGCCTTCAATATTTGTATTAACTATCTTTATATCTTGCATTTCAGATCCTTAGCAAAAAAGTATCTGGTGCAAAAACTGTTTTCCCGATTGATACTATATATTTTTTATCTTAGCTATATTGATTCTATTCATGAAAAAATCATTTCAATTTCATGAAATTTATCAAATGCTTGTGATTTTTAAAAATCAGTTTCATTTCTTATGATTGCCTTTATACCCTGTTTGCTTAAAAATATTGTCATAGATCTTCAAAACAAGTAGGAAATGAATTGAGAAAATATATCTTTTCAATCTTTGCAGATATAGGGAGTTATGAGTATAAAATATCACATTTTTATTTTCTAATGGAAGATAATACTACTCTTGGTTAATTGGAACATGTGGTCCCCTTGTTCTGAATCTGACTATAATATTTTGCCTCTATCTGAAAACTATAAATTTGAACTTATATTTTAACTAAAAAGGTATAAGTTCTCAGTTTTAGATGATCTTTAGTATTGGTGTTATGTTTACGTCACCATATTTTTAAATAATCCATAACAAACGACATTTCCTTTTAACTGATCTTTATTAGATATGCATTTTCTCATTCCCACTCCCTACTTAATTGTGAAGAAAAATGAAATTTTTGTAGTAAATATGGACAGCCAAGCAAAACAAATTCCTTCACTGGCTTTGTACAAAGAGAAAGAGAAATGATCTGGATTAAGAGATAGCTGCATCAACTCCTACCTCTGACATATACTGATTGTGTGGCACTGGACAAGTTGCTGCACCTCTTGGTGCCCTCAGGATAAGATTGTGAGACTATACGTTGCAGAGTAGCTGCTTACTTGCCTTGGTAGAACTCCTTATATTGATGTCACATGTCTGAACATTTTATTTTATTTTAAATTAACATTAATTATCTATAATTTCTTTTGCTTGAAAGATTCTGATGCCACTCTCCGTCTTCATCCAGTCCTTCATCCACCACTGCCCAGTGACACATATTTGAATCTTACCCTTAAAAAAATCTATACTAGATACGTCTTCCTTAATTAAGATACTTCTTGTTTAAATTGAAAATGGGAAATGAATAAAAGTAAAGACTTTGACTCTATCATAATTTCTTAAAGAAGTATAACAAGGTGAAATAGTAGCCATAATAAAATCTTTCCTTGTCTTTTTATATATTGAAATATTCATGTTCGTTCAATCTGTAATACATATGTGTGTGTTATGTATATATAATATTATGTAAAATGCAGCATATATAACATATTATACTATAATATATGTAATATATTTTATACTATATAACACATAAATTTATAAAACATGTTATGCTCTATAATACATACATTATACTTTGTTATGTATATAAAAATACTGTGTAATATATATAAAATTCATTATCCTATATAACATGTATATAATAATGTGTGTGTAATATATACCACACTCCTATAATATGCTATACATATATAGTGTGTGTGTGTACACAGCATATTACACGGCATAAGTCAAACATTTAGCTGCTCCCTTACAGATAAGAAAGTAAAAGAATAGAAGAAATCTTGGCAAACAGTCTCTTTCCTCGAGGATGTGTTGACTCTCCACATCATAGCTGTCAATCTCTGAGTGATTTGTGCTTCTCTCTTCCTAAAGGGTTTCTTGTTCCAAGCAGGAGGCTTGCATAGAAAAACATATCAGCAGTGCCCTCATGACTTAAGGCCTTTATTGATGTTTCATCTCCCAGGATGGCCTAGTAAGAGTCACTTCCAGGGGCAACCGGGGCAAGGAGAAACTCAAAGAATAAGAGCTTGTCTAGAAACTATAGGATCCCCAGATAGATGGCACATGCCTGCCATCCTGGAGTTTATGGAGTTATTACTAAATGCTGTATCTTCCAGAAAGACTTGGGCACGAAGTGTTCCTGCCACAACATTTTACCACCTGTTGCAAAGGAATTCCAAAAGCAGAGGTTTAGCCTGAGTGGAAAATGCAAAAAAGAACTTAAATAAGGAAAGAGTATGGCAAAAGGCAGGTATTTCCAAATATACTATGAGTGACCCCAACCTTTTCAACATTCCCAGTCTTCTAACATTTTACTTCCCTCCATATGCTCTGTAATATAACTATACATCCTACTTGTTCTCCCTCCCATAGAATACTGTATTCCAATCCCTGTGTCATTGTCCCCTACGTCCAAAATGCTCTACCTCTCACCTCTGTTTCTTAGGTTGCCTGATTTCTTTCAAAACTTAGTTCAAATCCTAACTTCTGTAGCAGGTCTGTCCAAAATATGGCCTGCAGGCTACATGCGGCTCACACTGCAATTTTATGCGGCCGCCTCTGGGTTTTCATTTTCATGAGCAAAAATATAAAATAATAATTGGCATGGAATGCATATTGGATTTTTTAATTCCATCACTAATAAATAACCTCATTGATGTTTATTTTCTTTGGCGTTTTTAAGCAGTATTACAGACGGAACATATCACATGGAATTTTCAATCGATCTGTGGGATGCATTCCGTCTATACAATGCGGACTAGTCAGTATGCACCTACCTTTATACTGTTGTGTTGTCACTTTGTTGTTTTGTGTTTGCTTTCATGCTTCATGCCTTCGCGTGGATGACACGCATGCCCCCACTTTCTGTTAGTGCACTGCATTTTTTATTCTGGGAGTGGCCCTCGAATAATTATTTTATTTTAATGAGGCCCTAAGATAACCTAAGGTTGGACAGTCCTGTTCTGTAGGAGGCCCTTCTTGCTCCTTGCAGTTGTTAGTGCATTATTCTCTGAGATAACCTTCCATCTATTCAGTATAAATGTTGTATCGCCTAGTGATTTATCTGATGTGTCTCCCATTAGAACCTAAGTTCTTAGAGGTCATGGACTGGTTTTGTCTTTTTTTTGTTCTTTTTTTGTATCTTCAGTGATTAGCACTGTTCTTGACACATAAGCATTCAATAATATAACTGACAAATCATAAAGGATGGTATGGCAGGGACTTTGGCCCAGGCCACTGACATTCAAAAGGGTACGTTTCCTCTCCAGCTCACAACTCCACATGGGCTATTTGGCACCAGTATAGGAAGGTCGGTACCATTTCAAGCACAAGTGGGAATGAGGCTGCTGGACAGGTTTTCTTCTCTCTCATCATAATTATCATTTTGTGGCAGTTTCATTGTGTGTTGTAGTGACACCATCTCAAAGAATTCAGAATCAGACTACCTCTAATCTAAGTACAGGCATTTATCGAAGATTGACACCCCTCTGAAGTGGGCTGCCAACCTCCTTGGTCCCTTAATTTCTCTAAATTTCCCTTCTTGAGGTGGCTTAATGACATACTGGAAAGAGTGCCAGATTTAGGAAAACTTGATTTAAAATCCGGCCTCGGACACTAACTAACACCATGACCCTGGGTTCCTTACCATCTCTTAGCCTCGGTTGCCTTATCCATAAAATGGAGAGAATAATATCAACTTCACAGTATCATTTTGAGGATTAAATCAAGTAGAATAATTGTTGTGCAACAAAGTGTTGTACAAATCTTAAAGCACTGTATAAATGTTAGCAATTAATCAATCAATCGAATAGCATGTTTTAATCATTTCCTATTTGCCAGGAACTGTGCTAAGGACTAAAGATACAACCAAACAAACAAACAGTAACAACAACAAACCCATGTTTCCAGACCTCAAGGAGTTCCCTTTCTATTGAAGAGACATCATGTTAACAACTAGGTATGTATAAGATGTATACAGGATAAATGAGAAGTTAATTTCATAGAAGAAAGATATTAGTAGGGCGAAGAAATAATAAAAGGCCTCCCAAAGAAAGTGATTTTGATTTGAAGTAATACAGAAAAACTAACCAGTAGCCCAAACAAAATGATAGCCCAAATATAAATCAGTGTGGTGAGGAGATGGCAGAGAATTGATATGAAGGCCTGGTTTCATTCAGATATAGTCAACTCAAGCCACATGCATTTATGCATTCAAGAGGAACTAGCAACTTGGCAAAACAATACAGGCAAATTTACAGTGTATTGATGCTGATTATATAAGAGTAATTACAACTATTAAAAAGGCAGGAGGAGTTTGTTAAGTGATTAAGTTATAGGTGAGGGGGGCCCCTTCTATGGTTGGGTGGTCAAACATACTGGTTGTGCCACTTTCTGATTGACTAGCCATTGTGGTCCTATCTGGTCAAGATGGATAGTTAGATATCGTGGTCCTATCTTGGGCTAAACGGATGATGTGATTGTGGTTGAGTACAAGAACACACCTATTCAAATATGTGAATTGGATCTGGGGCAGTGGCTAGCTAGGGGCAGTGGCTGTATTGTTTCTGGGGTCCTGAGGTGTGGTTAAAGCCAGATTGTGTGGTTAAATTAGGACATGCCTGCTGCTCAGCAGGGCCCATAAGGAAGTTAGAATATTGGGACTGGGAGCAGCTTTATTAGGATCCCATCAATTTTATTGCCGTGCATGCATATTAACATAACCAACACTGCCAGCACCTATTCTATTATCTTACCCCATAATTAAAAAATTCCTCTTAAAGATCTGACCACAAGATGGAGGACCCCACTCAAGACTGGTTTTTGTACTTTGTCCACTCCTCTACATGTTATAGACAGGATACAATTTCTATGTAATCCTCTGTGACTTGACGAGAAATAGTGCAATACAGTTTGATTACAGGATCATATCTCTAGAGCTAGAAGACACCTCAGAGATCATCTGGGATAAAGACCTTCATTTTACAAATAAAGAAACTGAGGCCTGGGGAGATTAAATTACTTGCTCAAGATAACACAGGGATTAAATGTCAGAGGTGGGATTTGAACCCAGGTCTTCTGAATCTATAGCCAGCACTTTTTCTAGGCATGAAGCCTGGTCCTGGCCCCACATGGAGTCTCAAACCGCAGTTTAAGAAGCACTGAAGAGATTGAATAGGAAAAGTTTAAGAAGCCTTCTCTAGGGCACAGTCAATATGAATAGATCTTTGTCTTCTTGTTAAACTAAGAAAAACTCTTAAGTATAAATATAATTGTGGGAGAGACTGCAACACATCTAAGAGGGAAGAAAATTTGCAGAGTTCAAGATAGAGTACATGTTTAATAAATCATCAACTGATTTATTCATAGACTAACTTGTTTGGAATTATCTGGTCCAGGATCTATGTGAGGACTCTGCCATAACTGACACTTTTATTTTTTTATCTTTTTTTCTTACTAACATCCTCAGACATAATCTCTTGTTTGCTATTCTATTTAATCAATTCGAACTCCAATTATTTCTTTTTGTCTTTCAGTAGCTTTCATATACTTGCTAATTATTTACAAAAGAAACAAGACAATGATTAATCTTTGGCTTAGGTTCATTCTTCTGATGTGAAAAATTGCTAACATATGTGTATTTTATCATCTATTGTTTTCTTCAGTCCATCATGAAAAATATTCATTAAAGATTAACTAGCTCTTCTCTTAACAATTGTTTTCAAACCCAGAAGTGTTAGTTCTGTCTACCTAAAGAACCTTTACTAGAAGTGAGATAGAGAAGTAGAAAGAGCAGACCTTTCGACAAGAAAATTAAAAAGAACACCAACTTAAGCTGACTACTACTAACTGGCTTTATAACCTTGGGTTTATCATAGAATCTTAGACATGAAAGGGAACTTAAAAAGGTCAGAAATTCCTTTTGCAGATGAAGAAACTGAAATCAAGAGAAGTGAATTGAATCTGAGCTTTCTTTCCTTGTTCCCAAAGACATAAATACATTTTTGCTATCAATATCCTTTAATGTAGATAGTCCAAAAGGAAGATATATCATTGCTCCAGGTGGCATCATTTTTAGGTATTATACCTGCCTACATATCATACATATACAAAGCATTTATTAAGTGACTAGTACACCAAGCAACGTGCTAGACACTAGAGATACAGATCAAATAAAGCAAGATTTGTTAAGGAGCTTCTAATCTAATGAAGAAATATAATACAAAAAAGGAAGCCAAGAAGAAGGCAAAGTTTACAGGTAAAGAAATGTCCTGGAAGTGGAGTGAAAACTCATTGATCAGTGCTACCCAGGATCAGAGTCTGAGGGGTGAAGAATGATAGCCCAAATATAAATCTGTGTGGTGAGGAGATGGCAGGGAATTGATATGAAGGCCTAGTTTCATTCAGATAAGTCAACTCAAGCAACATGCATTCATTAAATATTTATTATGTGCCAAGTGCTGTGCTAAATTCTGAGGATAAAAAGGAGAGAAAAAAAAGTCCCAACATTTAGAGAGTTCTCAGTCTATTGAAGAAGAGAACATGTAAACCATAACGTACAGACAAGAAACATAAAGGATAAGTTGGGGATATTCAATTGAGGTAAGACACTAGCATTAAGAAGGATCAAGTAACACAAGGCAAAAAACACATTTATTAAAACCAACCTCATTGGTCCCTTAATTTCTCTAAATTTCCCTTCTTGAGGTGGCTTAATGACATACTGGAAAGAATGCCAAACTTAGATTTAGGAAAACCTGATTTAAAATCCTGCCTCAGATAGTAACTTACACCATGACCCTGGGCAAGTTCCTTACCATCTCTCAGCCTCGGTTGCCTTATCTGTAAAATGGGGAGAATAATACCAACTTTACAGTATCATTTTGAGGATTAAATCAAGTAGAATAAATGTTGTGCAACAAAGTCTTGTGCAAAACTTAAAGCACTGTATAAATGTTAGCAATTAATCAACCAATTGAATAGCATGTTTTAATCATTTCCTATTTGTCAGGAACTGTGCTAAGGGCTAAGGATAGAAAGAAAGGAAAACCAAACTGAACAGCAACAACAACAACAAACCTGTCGTTCCACACCTCAAGAAGTTCACATTCTATTGAGGACATATTGTGCTAATGAGTAGGTATGTATAAAATATATATAGGATAAATGAGAAATTAATCTCATAGAAGAAAGATATTAGTAGGGAGAAGAAATAAGAAAGGCCTCCCACAGAAAGTGATTTTGATTTGAATTAATCCAGAAAAACTAACCAGTAGAAAGGAGGAGGGAGACATTCTAGACAAGAGTGTAGGCATTTTGTTCTGTTTGAACTTACTTTTATTTATTTTATTTTATCTTGGAAATAGGAGAGATCATTCCAAGAGTTTTATTTTCTTCTGATAGGTGGATTTTTATCTGCTGTTATGAAACAATAGTGGCATCAAATAAAAAACCATAAACCATTTCTGTAATCCGAAGCTTCAATGTTGATCTCCCATGAGCCACTAAGACATTTCAGGGGTTTATGTGAGATTGACTAGAAGATGAAGAAATAACTTAGGAAGAGTAAAACATATTCTTCCTGATGACTTAACACACTGAGATCACTTCATCATTTTAGGTTTTCTAAGAATCATGAATATATAAACAAATTGAAATAGTGCACATTGAAATTCATGTTTATGTATGTAAGCCTTTCTCAATCCCCTACTCTGTGATGGTATTGAGAATGATAAGGTAGCAGAAAAGTTTATTGAATGCATACTATTCTGCCAATTCCTTTAGTCTGGATGCAGCAGTAATCATAAAAACTTGGAGACACATTGTGATTTGTTATACTGGTGTCAAGGTGCAAGGTTTGAATTTATACTATACCTATAGGTTAATCATCTTATGACAGACTTTGACTATGTACAGCAGCTACATTTGGGCTTAAACATGTAGCGATAGAAAAGCTGCACATGTAGAAAGGAGCCCGTGTATGGTGAGAGCCTGTCCAAGGGACACTTGCATTTCTGTCATGAGGGAAAGTAGAAGGTCAGGGCCAGGGTTTACCACTTGTTCTTCTCAAAGAGAGAGGAGTACAGAGGTAGAAGTCTATCTATCTGCTCCCTTCAAGTTCATTCGTCTAGGGAACAAGTTTCTATCTAACTTTTGGGTGTGCTGTCACGTTGAGGGGAAGAGGAAATCTAAAATCTGTATGCAACGCTTGGACTCTTCCTCACCCAATACCAATTTCACAATGACACATGTAGAGAATAGCAAAGAAATCCATTGATCCAAATTGTAGCAAAGCAGAAACAGAGAGTATATATAGGAGAATACATATTGGGCAATGCAGAGGAGTTCTGCTGTTGGGAGTGAGATAACTCAACTCACCCAAGAGACAGTGCTCTGGATCTCACCCAAAGAGACATTTTCCCAATTCATGTAACAAAAAGAACTACAAATATAGAGAGACACTGGACTACTCTCCAATGGAGCTTCTTCCATTGTGAAATTGAGTTCTACTAATAGAGCATTTTAGGAAGTAAATGTCACCATTGGTTGTCAGGGATTCAGTGGTAGATCTCCTAAAATGTACCACTGATAGTTTCAAAATATTAAGAAAAATGGGGACATGGGGGAAATAGTGCAAATAAATAGCTGGAGAAGAATGAAATTAATAAACTATTCCTCTGGGGCATCTTAAAAT
>JAQQSZ010013483.1:0-11744 GCA_028646595.1 Phalanger gymnotis | reverse complement strand
ATATTAAAAAGCCAAGATTGTAGTAAGTATCACATGGGAGAGGGGAGGGTTGAGCAGGAAGGGAGGCAGCAACGTGAACTTGGAATAGAAAAAAAAAGTGAAGTTCTCAGGATCTTGAGAATTCTTTTGCATATTTATTAGATAGAGATGATGGTGAGTTTAAAAGGCTGCCATAGGGAAGGCTTTCACCCATTATGTCTTTGCTAGCCAACTAGGACTTGACAGAGGTTAAAATTCTACTGCAAGTAGAGTGGGCCAGAGAAAGAGGAGGTTTGAACATCTATCTTGACTTGATGATATAATTCTTATGGCAAATTTAAAACTATTTTTTCCTTGAATCTATCAATTTCATTGTTTTATTTTGTTTTTCATCAGCTTCATTTCAAAATGTATCTCCTATATTCAGAGTGCCATTTCTTATAAGTAAGAGTATTTTAAAAAGAGCAAGTAGGAAGGCAGATGGAAGGAAAGAAGGGAAGAAAGAAGGGAAGAAGGAAGGAAAGGAGGGAGGGAAGAAGGAAGGAAGGAAGGGAAGAAGGAACCAATTGAGTATAAACTACCAACACATTATCAGTCTGCATATGCAGTGTTCTACATCCTTAGTCCTCTCTCCTCTACAAAGAGAGAGAGGTAGCCAACACTGGTCATTTTAAACACACAGAATTGAGATTATTTTGTTGTTTGTTCTTTGAAATTATATAGCTGTAGTTGTTTTTTGCATTGTTTTATTGTTCACACTTATATAACTTTGCATTTGTTCATACAGATGTTTCCATTTGTCTCTATATTCTTCATATTTATTATTTCCCATGGGTCAGTAGCACCCAATTACAATTATGTGTTGGTAATTGTTCAGCCGTTCTTCAATATGTGAGCATTAACTTTGTGTCCAGTTCTTTATTACCACAAAAAATGCTATGATAAGTATTTTGGTGTATATTGGAACTCTTTAAAAAATTCTATCATTGCCTCTAAGCTTTTTCATCAGGAATATATCTCGATCTCTATGTATCCATCTATTTACATACACGCATACACATATATACATACACACGTACCTATGTATGTATGTAAGAATATTGGTTGGAGGAATGACAAGCAATCTGTATTATACAATGCCCATGGTGATACAGAACACATTTTTCAGATGCTTAGATATGTAACTACAAATTACCTTAGAAGCAATCAAGTCCAATCATCTCATTTTATAGATGAGGATACCGATGTCCAGGGACATCAAATGATTTTCCCAAGAAGACAGAAGGTAGAGGCTGAACCTATGATTTCATTGGTTAAAGGGAACTCCCAGGTGAGGAAATTCCATCTCTCACACAAAGTTAGCACCTTCTCTGAAACCTACAGTCTAGATCATCGAGAGATCAAATGACTTGTCTAGGTTTACATTAACAGTAAATATCAGATGCATTAACTTGAATCCATAGTCTCTGACCTCAGAGTTACTACTCATCCTACTATTCATGATGCTTCTTAGCTCCTGCCACAGCACAGCTAGATGTGCCTAACTTTGTGTCCTTACCAATAGGCCCAAAAAAGGCACAGTGGGATGAAGTGGTGCTTCAACAGCAATTGTTTACATGAATAAATAAAAGAATGAATTAAATGAATGAATGAATGAATGAATAAATAAATAACTAAATAAATAAATAAAGATTTAGGATATCGGGGAGGATGTTTTTAATATCAGACATGATGACTATAGCTGCTCAGACTTTCCATCTACTTTGTTTCCTAGATGACATCTAAATGTAGCTCAATGGATTATAAACTGAGCTCTGAGCAATCCACACGGTAAGCATTTCAATCCAGCCCACCCAGTTGTCACATCACAGATCTCAAGCACTGGAAATGCCATTAGAGGCCATTTCACTAACAGAGAATTTCCCCTATGACATCAGGTAAATGACTAAGCGCTCTCTGCTTGAGGTCTCCCAGTGGGGGAGAATTAGCAACATTTTCCTTTTGAATAGGTCTAATTGTTAGAAACTTTATTCTGACATTAATTCAGATTTGGCCCTCTGCAACTTCCAATTTTTGCTCCTGCTTCTATCCTCTGCAGTCAAATAAAACAACTTTTTACCCTTGTCCACAAGGCAGAGATGATGTCTTAGCATCATAAGACTCTGTACAAGGAATTTCAGTGCACAACAAGAAAGCAGAGAGAAAATAAACCAAGCCAGCTTTATTGACAGTGAATACACTGAGCGACAATGAAGGACAAGGGAAATAGATCAGATCTATGGGGGGCAAAGAGAGTGGGGAAAGAACAAACCATAAAGACTGGTAGCTTTTTATAGGGTTCTTATTTAAGTTAAGTAGGACCAGTCATTAGGGGAAGAAAATGAGGAGCTCAGACCTGGGACCTTTTACTAACTCACTGAGGTTAGAAAGGATGACTGGAGAATTGGTGTGAGTTGATAGTCAAATACCCCCACTCCCACCCCCCATCCTCAACAAGAGGGATATAGAAGGTTCAACATTCAACTATTCAGCTAGCATTTGGCAATTTACAAACATGAAGTGGTCTTCACAACAACCTTGGTTGGTAAGTGCTATTATTATTTCCTGTTTTACAGATCTGAAAACTGAGGCAGCAAGAGATTAAGTGACTTGCTCAGGTCAAACAACTGCTGAATGTTTGGGGCAGAATGTGAATCCAGTACTTCCTGACTCCAAGCCCAGCACTCTATGCACTGAACCACATAGTAAACTCTCAAAATAATGCACGTGACTTTAAGCCTTTGCTAGAATGACTCAGGGATTTGAGCTTTCCAAGAACTTTTTCATATAGCAAGTTGGGATAGCTACCGTGGTCCTTACAGATGATGAATCATTTAAGTTTCTCTTCTCTGGGCTAAATGCTCCTGATTTTTTCAACTGAACAAAAGAAATTAAGTCCTCTGGTCTGGTCTCCATCTTGTCTGTCTCTTAATTAATGGTTCAGTTATTTGGTGAAGTTTTTCATAATCAAACTCTGAAATATCAAGGCAACTAAAAGTTTGCAGTGGATTGAGAGTTAGGCTTGGAGTCAGGAAGACTCATCTGGTCTCAGGCACTTAATAGCTTTATAACTTCAGGCAGGTCACTTAACCCTGTTTTCCTCAGTTCCTCATCTGTAAAAAGAGCTACTCTGTAAAGTGAGTAGGAAACTACTCTAGTAGCTAGAATCATTGTAGAGTCAAAAAAGGTCCAGTTTCAGAGTCATGGAACCTGAGTCCCAATTCTGTTTTTGTCATTGACTTAGGTCAAGTCACTTATTTTTTCTGAACCTTAGGTTATCCCTTTGTAAAAAGAAAAAAAAAAGTTGGATTAGAAGGTTTCTAAAATTTACTTTCAACTCTATGAACATCTGAAAGTGTTGAGTTATCATAGAATCATGAAATGGTTTTGCTTTTAAAAACCAAATAAATTTTAAGCATTACACACATACACATAAACTTGAGTCTCTAAGGAGGAGAAGGCTACCATGTAAGCAAACTCCAAATTCAGAGCTGTCACAGTACCCCAAGTATAGGAGTAACTGACACTGAGAAAACACTAAGTTCAGCTAGAATGACTTTGGGCCATTTTCTTTCCAGGGCAGGAAAGAATGTTATCCTGTTCTAATTGTGCTTACCTCTAAAAGGCTGGCTGTGTAATCACTCACCATTAGACATAAGAGGAAATTAAAGCACTCTATATGGCTTAGCCACACAAAGGTAAATGCTTAGTGCCCCGTGGTCAGAAAAGAAGTAATTTTCTTTGGCAACCATGACTGTATTCCACTTAAATTGTTATAGTTATGTTGAACTATTTACATACTTAGGAAGCTGAGAGACTTGCACACTGTTTGAGCTCCATTTACCCTATTTTCAACTCGGCCAAGATTCAATATTGCTTTCTCATTTGGGAAGGTTAAGAAGGGCTTGAGAATATCAAAAGGTGCCTATGTCAACCAACCAACTGTATAGAAAATTGGATGTCTAATCAATATTTGGAGAATTGAGTTTCCATAACTTAAATTTATTTCTGAGACTCTGAAAGGTGAGTGGTCTTGAACAAACTTACACCACTGGGGAATATTGGAGCTTAGACTTTAAATCACATCATTTGAATCTCAATCCAGTGCCCCTATCTTTATATCTTGTGAAATTGTGTGGGTAAGGATGATGTTGAAGGGAGAGAGTAAAGATTCTGTGTATTGGTAAATAGGAAAAAAATTACATATATACGTGTATGTACCTATACACCTATATACCTATATATATAGAGATACATGCACACATACACATATACACATATGTATACATGAACACATATATGCATATAGACAGATACATATGTATCTGTGTGGATGCATGTATGTGTGTGTGTGTATGTATGTATGTGTCTATGTATAATCTCCAAATTCTAGGGTGAGATAGCTTCTCTCTACTGGGGAAACAGATCAAAAACCACTTTAAACAATTATCCCAGTATATTATCTCAGTATATTTTCTTGAGGGTTTCTCATTAGTATCACCTGGATATTTGGAGAGTGCGAACAAATTCCTTTCCTAGGTGCCTGGATTTCTTAGATTTCTAGTTCAAATTTTTACAGTGATAGAAATCAATTCCCAATTCTAATGAAAGACAGCTGTTACTGTAAATAAAAAAGAAAGTACAAGTGGCTTACTATTTTTCACCAATCCTATTCCTGATTTTGATTATCCCTCAAATGTGTGTTTGGAGTAGTTTTTTTGTTTTGTTTTGTTTCTCCCCACTTTTCCTATAGTGATTAGGAATAGTTGGCAATAAGGGAGAATTCGGGCAGAGAAGTAGGCATCAGGAAAGCGGTCATAAAAGTTATGAAAAACTTTTTAGTTTTCTGCCCTTCTCTGGGAACTGACTCTCAAATCTAAGTACCAGAGTTTATATCTCATCTCTGATACTCAGAATTTCTGTAGCTTTGGAAAAGTAACTTTACCTCAGTTTCTTCATGAATAAAATTGAGGGTGTTGGACCTGTTGGCCTCTGAATTCCCTTCCAGATTTAAACGTCTGTTCAGTATCCAGATTGTTCTAGTTAACCCAGGACAATTGGATTAAATTCCTTCACCCAGAAATTGAAAGGCAGTTGTGCAGGTAGAGAAAGGAGAATAATGAACAACAATGAAAGCTAGCAACCACAGATTTTACCATTGGCTGAGTTCTTCTTGAAAGGAAAAGTCAACCATAGCTAGGTTTGTCGAGTGAACTCCGGATAGGAATATACAGCTTCCTTTGTTGTCTTCAGGATAAAATTCTTCTGCCCATAAGATCTGTGGGTGGTCAAGAGGAAAGGAATTTTATCTGTGTAAGCCTTTATTTCTTGTCAGTAGTTACCTAGGCAGCTTCTCTTAGGATGAATCGGGTGGTAGTGAGTCACATGTGTACTTGCCTTCTGGTATTAGTAGACCCATGTGATTTACATGCTATCAGAAGAGCCCTATAGTTACAGTAGATCAGCTAGATATGAGGCTTTATCTTTATTTAGTGAAGCCTGGATTTGACTCATAGACTAGTAATAAGTAAGTCCACAAAAGGGCAAAAATTAGAGTAGAATGGCTTGTGTTAACTTTTCCTTCGCTATCTCAATAAAACCAAACTCAGAAGTGCAAGCAGTAACCAGTCTGTTCACCAAAAATAAAAAAAAAAGTTATTTCGTTGATTCCTTGGTGATCAGTCCAGGAGCATTGTAACTCTCTTTTTTAGGATGAATTGGGCTTTGTTGGCTGGGGGAAATTGATCACCAATTACTTAAACAAAATTGTGGATTGTCTGCATAAAGGCATGATTTAAGTCATTGTGAGTAAAAAAGGTCCCCAAGTGAGGGAATGGAGAGAGAATCTATGTACTGATGGGTAGAAAAAATACTTCAAAATCCAATTTCTAGGGTGAATTATCTCTGTTTGCTGGGGGAAATAGAAAACAATCACTTTAAACAATTCCTCCCTTGGCTGCTCCATACATTTTCTATCAGGTAGAGGCAGTTGGTGGCACAATGGATAGAGCCCTGGGCCTAGAATCAGGAAGATCTAAATTCAAATTTGACTTCAGATCCTTACTAACTCTGTGACCGTGGCAAGGTCAATTAATCTGTGCCTGTTTGTCTCCTCAACTGTAAAACGGAAATAATTATGGCACCTACCTCTCACAGCTGTTGTAAGGATCAAATGAGAGACTGTCTGTAAAGTGCATAGCATAATTACTGGCAAACAATAGGAAAAATATGTGTGTATTTGCACATACATGTATATATTTGTGTGTTACATATATGTATACATACATGGCTATACATATACGCATATGTGCATATATACACATAGATATACATTCTAGCTCTTATTATCATAATTGTGGTCATCATTATCATTATTGTGTGTCATTAATTTCACCTGGATTAGTTTTTCCTACCTGAGATGTATTATTGTTCCTTCCTTTGTTCTAGGACTTTTTAGACTGTGTTCTTATAATTCTGGGTATAAGATCTAAAAAGAATTTGTGATTAAAATGAAAGATCTCTATTAACATATAATATGAAAAGTCAGTACATGTGATTTCCTCTATTTCTGTCCCCTAGTTAGATTGTACCTTGGAACCTGGAAATGTCTTAAGAGTTGATATAAATTTAAATGGAATTTGGAGTTGGCACAGTGTTTTTCCAAAGCTAAGAAGCAAGTCTTCAAAAAAAAGGAAGAAAAAGCCCAATGACCACTGTGAAATGAATCTGCCCTTACTGAATAATTTGGAACATCATCAAATCAATTATAGTGGGAGATTTATCTAAGGTGTCATTCCTAATAGGTGGCTGAAATACCTGCCTTGAATATTTGATTTCTAATCAGCTCTGAGGTTGAAGCAGAAATGTGTCACATCCAGATTCAGACTGGTGGGGAGGCTTTGATTTTGGCCCAAAAAAAGTAGGATGAATAATGTACTTCACTTATCCACTTCTCTTTTTAATATAAAATTTCATATTTTCCCTGAAGTCATGTGCAATGTAAGCTATAGAACAAATATTGAACTTGAATTCTGTAGCACTGTAATTTTGAAATATCTGATTTCTTACTTTAGGTCAAAGTCTGCTTTACTATGTTTCCTTGATGATGATGGTGATGAGCCATCTCCACAAACACTTTTCTATAAGAACACATCGGTTTTCTAGTGGGTAGAGCACTTGACTTAGAGTCAGGAAAGCCTTGGGTCAAATCAAACCTCAAACAGTTAATAGCTGTGTGACTCTGGGCAAGTCATTGAATCTCTTGTAAAATGGGGAACATAATAGCATTGAACTCTCAGAGTTATAAAATGAAATAATATTTTAAAGGGTTTTAAAAACTTTAAAGCATTGTATAAATATTTATTAATGATACTCATACATCATCTGTGTCTGCAAATGACAAGCAAAGTGGATATTTGAAGCACTGAGAGCAAAAATTATCATGACATTTCAATGAAAAAAGTTTCTGATAGGCCAGGATTATCTAAGCTTTCCATTTCACTTTAATTATATGATTATTTAGCCACCTGACTGAAATATTTTAACAAGATTAGCCATTTTGGTGACTATAAATATATGTCATTTGTTCAATGGATTTAATAACAACCAATTTCATTACAATATAAATACATTATTTGCATACTAGTGATGAAAGCTGATTGAGGTTTTAATTATTTTATCTCACTGAATACCAATTTGTGAGGTAGCTATTATCAACAGCACCCATTTCACAGGTGAACAAACTGAAGCTTAGGTCAAGTGACTTGTCATGACTTACACAGCCAATAGTTTCTGAAGCCAATTATTTCATACCCCAGTCTTGCCTCCAAGTGCAGTGGTCTGTCCACATTGCCACACTGTCTTTTAGTAATGTGATCAATGCTGAATATGGTCAGAGGCTTCCATTTGAGGATTTATAAGCTCATTTTCTTATATCACTAAAAAAAAACCTAATTAAAACCAATTAAAGTTGGTTTTCTGCCTGATTTGTCAATTGTGGTTTAAAGAAGTTGCAACCACGATAGCAGATCCTTTCTCAGTTAATTTCATGGAATGTTAGGGCTAGACAGGACCTCAGAGAACATCTAATATAGCACCCTTCATTTTATGGATGAAGAAACTGAGACATAGAGAAGTGTCAGACTCCCCTAGCAGATAGATCCCTGGACCTGATGTCAGATCCCTGCTCTGTCATATACTAGCTGTATCATCTTGGGAAAGTCACTTATTCTCTGTCTCAGTTTCACCATCTGTAAAAAGAGGAGCTTGGATTTGGTAGGCTTTAAGGTCCTTTCCAGCTTTCAATCTATGATCCTCTGATTGCTCAGAGCCAGGACTTGGACATATATTGATTGCGAGTATGTATTTTCTTTCCTTTATTACTTTCCATCCAAGACGGGAAAGCATAAAACAATTGCATTTGGTTTTTAATCTAGATCGACAACTAATATGTCTTTTTTTTCCTCCTTGAGAATTTTTAATTAACTGGCACCTTAGGCATCACACTGAGAGAAGAAATCCATATTCAATTGAAAAGGAGCCAGGGATCCTTTGATGCTATGAGCACCGCTGTGAGAAAGCCCATGCTCTTTGTTCAGCTTCTTTTCTCTTTGTGGCTAGAATTGATATTCCAGGTTGTCCATCTAAGGCCAGGCTGTGCAATTGACATACTTAGAAAACAAAAACAAAACAAACCAAAACACCAACGGGCTTACACATAATAATTGCTTAATGGATGTTTGAATGGGATGGAAGAGATAGCATTTGATGTGTCGGCAGGCCTTTCAGAACTACTTTCTAGGCTTGTGCTGAAGTAAAAGGTCAATGCTTCCATGGGTCAGTTCTCCTGGTTACTGTCACTCCTTGACAAACTATGCTTTGGGGTCACAAATCTTTTCCTTAGAAAGCAGGTAATAGACCCATGATTTAGTGATTCTAGGCAATACAGACAGAACTGAGATGTACTAGGGAGTGGCAATGGGGAATTTAACACCCCTCCCGAAGTACCAATGATCATAATTCCCACATTGCTGCCTCTTGCTTTCTGGGAAGAATTGCTCTTGTTCCCCCCTCTAACCATTTTGGTTGGGATGACCCACCTTTTATATCACTAGAGTACAATTTCTCATCTGCACCTTTCTACAATTCTAAATGACCTTCAAAAATCAAAGTTCTATGTCCCTGGTAAATCGAGTTCCTCTAAAGGTGTTAAAGTTTTATTTCTATATAAATTGGATCTGTTATGGTGTGGCTGGTTTGAACTCTGGCATACCTTTTTCTGTGCAAAAGGTGTTAGAGAAATAAATTACTTGATTTGTAGAAATCTGTCATATCTCTGCATATTTTTCCTGATACTTATTTTCCCTTGATTTCTAATTGATGCATTGGATTAAATCTTCCTTGCTCAATTAAGGTTCTTTAAGTAACATCATACTGAAAGAGTAGACTATATAAATGTATGTTAGGTTATGATATAAAAGATTTTGATCGTGGGTTGATATTTCTCATTCTAAAAGTCTGAACAGTTCTGGGCAGTTTTTAAAAATCATATCTGATATGTAGCCTATGTTACAAAAATGATCTTAAAATAATTACCTAGAATATTTTTTAATCCTCATTTAATAAACATATTTTTCATTCTCAAAATGTTAATTAATTATTAGGTATTATTATTTAAAGCCATTCAGTAACTGCTTTGATGCTCTTTGATGATACTGATGATTCAGCTGTACAAATTAATTTTTAAAAGTTCAGAGTTAGCCAAAAGCTATTGATTTTTACTGATTTTTGAAAATCAAATACTTTTAATATTTTGTGATAAGAAATGATGATCTGAAAATATGTATGTTTTCTCCTCCCGACATCAAAGAAAGCACTGTAGGAATATGTATCATAACTTAGATAGATATTCAAAAGAAATCATGCATATGAAACTATTTTATATATTTAGCATATTTAACTTCAAAGAATGCTCTACCTCAAAACCTCATTATGGCAAGAATGTGGCCCTGGGTATCTTAAGGTGAGCCAGCAGGAGGTAAACACTGGTAACTTCCACCAAACCCAAAAGATTTTGAATATGATCCCAGTTATGGGCTCTATGCAAACTTTCCTATTTCCATGGAGGATAACACAATTTTCCTAGTCATCTAGGTTTATAAACTAGATATCCTCCTTGACTTTTCATTTTCCCTAATCTCCCATATATAATCTGTTGTCAAGGCCTGTCAATGTTAGCTTTGTAACATCTCTCCCTTCTTCTGACATTTGTACTACTACTCTGAGGCCAGTTCCTTATCATTTCCTTCCTAGACTATTGCAATAGCTTGCTGGCTGGCCTCTTTGCCCCAAATATCTCCCTGTTCAAGTCCATTCTCCACTCAGGTGTTAAAATAGTCTTCCTAAAGAAGAGGTCTGACTATATCACCCTCTCCTCAATTAAGTTTAGTCACCCTCTATCATCTGACTATATCACCCTCTACTTAAGTAAGTCTAGTCACCCTCTGTCACCTACAATATGAAATATATAATTTTCTGGATTTTTTTTCCTTCAAAGGCCTCTGTGACCTGTTGCATCCCCATCTACTTCTCTTTCCCCAGTTGTTTTCTAGCTTTCTCTACTCCATGCACTCAGTGATGCACTGGGCCCCTTGTTCTTCCCGCAAAATGCTATGTCTCTGCTCTAGCCATTTTGACTGCTGTCTCCTATTCCTGGAATATTCTCCCCTCCTCATCTCTGCCCCCTGGAATAACTGTCTTTCTTCAAATGCCAGCTAAAATTGCATTTTATACGAGAAGACTTTTCTGATCCTCCTCAATTCAAATGCTTCCCCTCTATCAATTTCTCCACTTTCTCCTGTTTTTTTCTTGATTCCACATAACTGTTTGGTTGTTATCCCTATCAGATCATGAGCTCCTTGAGAGCAGCAAATAAATGTTTTTGGCATTTCTTTATAACCTCAGCACTTAGCATAGTACACAGCACAAAGCAGGTACCTAATAAATGTCTACTGACTGATTGACTATCACCTGAAGACCTGGCTAGCTAAGTTTGGAAAAGCTAATCACCAAGACAGATACATAGAAATGAATTTTTCAGCTATGTGCAATTTCCCAAATCATCCATATACAAGTAAAATATAAATTCCATGAGAATAAGGATTCTCTGTCTCTCTGTCTCTCTCTCTCTCTATCTTTATATCTTTGTATCCTCAATT
This sequence comes from Phalanger gymnotis, assembly GCA_028646595.1. Lineage (NCBI taxonomy): Eukaryota > Metazoa > Chordata > Mammalia > Diprotodontia > Phalangeridae > Phalanger > Phalanger gymnotis. The sequence continues at coordinate 510 of JAQQSZ010013483.1, read as the reverse complement.
CTTGCCACCATCCTTGGAATGCATTCAATTTTCAATAAATGTTTGTTACTTTTTTGATTGATTGATCCTGTAGATCCTAGAGAGATTGTGATCTGCATCAGTGAGGAGAATACTAGATAACACACACACTATATACACACCATATGTATTTATGTATGCGACTATATGTATACATATGTGTGTGTATATACATATATATGTGCATATGGAGAGAAAAAGAGAGAGTGAGAGAAAAAGAGAGAGTGAGAGAGAGAGAGAGAGAGAGAGAGAGAGAGAGAGAGAGAGAGAGCATGTGTGCATGTGCTGCTCTGTGCTGGTATGAAGACTCAAAAGGAATGGTGATGAAAAATCATTAGAAATAAAATTTGAAGAAAGATCTAAGCCAGAAATTTTAACCTTTATTTTTAATGTCATTGACCACTTTTGGTGAAGTTTACGAACAACTTCTCAGAATAGTATTTTATTAAGTAATTGAGGGAAATCTTATATTTCAATTAGAGATTATTAATA
>JAQQSZ010013482.1:0-11744 GCA_028646595.1 Phalanger gymnotis | reverse complement strand
TTTTTTTTTTCATGCAACTAGAAAATAAGATGCACAGGCAATGGGGCGTAGAGATTTATTTTGCCCTACAAGAAAGGAAGGGAAAGGGGGGTGGGAGGGGAGCGGGGTGATGGAGGGGAGGGCTGACTGGGGAACAGGGCAACCACAGTGTACGTCATCTTGGAGTGGGGGTGTGGAAATGGGGAGAAAATTTGTAATTCAAACTCCTGTGAAAATCAATGCTGAAAACTAAACATATTAAAAAAATATTAAAAAAAAGAATACATGGAGGGGAGTAAGGTATAAGAAGACTGGAAATGTAGGAAGGGGTTAGGTTGTGAAGAAATTTGAAAGCTAAACAGAAGATTTTGTATTATATTTGAATCTGGAGTTTTTTGAACAGGGAAGTGATATGATTAGACTTGTACTTTAGGAAAAATAGTTTGACAGCTGAATTGAGAGTTTGGACTGGAGTCAGGAGAGACAAATCAGGGAGACTCATCAGAGGTCTAGTGCAATAGTCCAGGCATGAGGTGATGAGGACTTGTACTGGCATGGTGACATCATCGGAGGAGAGGAGACATGTGTTACAAAGGTAGAAGTACAGGTACAAGGTACAAGAGGTACAAGTACAAAGGTACAAGAAGACTTGACAACTGATTGGATGTGGTGTGTGGAGGGGGAACTTGAGTTGTCAGTTCAGAGCTTGGGAAAGGGAGAGGATGGTGGTACTCTCAGTAGTCATAGAGAAGTTAGAAAGTGAGGAGAGCTTGAAGGGGTGTGGGGAGATCAGCTCGGTTTTGGACTTGTTAAGATTAAGATGTCTGTGAGATACCCAGTTTGAGATATCTAAAAGGCAGTTGGAATTGTGAGACTGGAGATTAAGAGAGCTATTAGGGCTGCACAGAAAGATCTGAAAGTCATCTGCATAGAGATAATTGAAACTATGGAAACTGATAAGACCACAAAATGAAGAGTATAGAGGGAGAAGATAAGAGGTCTCAGAACAGATCCCCATCAACCCACTCTTACCAGGCAAAACCTGAATGAAGATCCAGCAGAAGAGACAGAGAAGGAATGATCAGATAGATTGGAGGAGAACCAAGAGAGAGTAGTGTCCCAAAAACCTGGAGACAAGAAAGTATCTAGGAGGAAAGGGTGATTGACATTGTCAAGGAGAGAGGTCAATAAGGATGAGGATTGAAAGAAAGCAATTAGATGTATCATTAAAAGATCTTTAGTAACTTTGAAAAAAGAAATTTCAGTTGAATGATGAAGTTGGAAGCCAGAATCCAAGAAAGTGAGAGGAAAGGACGTGGAAGCATCAGTTGTAGATGGCCTGTTCAAACAGTTTAGCTACAAGAGAGATGAGTTATAGGATGATAACAAGCAGGGACAGATGGATCAAGTGAAGGTTCTTTGAGGATGGGGGAGATGTGAGCATGTTTGTAGGCAGTACAGAAGCTGTCAGTAGAAAGTGAGAGGTTGAAGATAAGTGAGTACAGATGGGAAGGCAGGATAGAATGGGATCACTTGTGCATATAGATGGGTTTGTCTTGGCAAGACAGACTACTTAATATGAGATGGAGCTAAAGGGAGAGATAGTAGCAGAAGACATCTGACTGATGTAAGACAAGGAATTAGGTAGAGGAGAGAGATCTCTGTGAATTGCTTCTTTTTTCAGTAAAATACAAGGCAAGATTTTCAGCTTAGAGGGTAAAGTGAGGGAGAGTTATGGAAGGTTTGAGGATTGAGGAAAAGGTTTAGAAAAACTGTTGAGATGAATAGGATAGTGAATCAATTAAGGGAGATGTAAAAGATTTGATTTACCTTAGTGAGAACCCAGTTGAGATTGTGTAACATAAACTTATAGCGGACCCACTTAAGCACAGTTTCAAGATTTTATCTTTGTTCAGGAGTTTTTATGTAGTAACAAAGAAAGGACATGGTGAGAGTAATCCAAGGATGGGGCTTGGCAGGGCAAAATATCTAGGATTAAGGGGCAATCGACTCAAAAGAAGAGGACAATGGAGAGTTGAATTGGTTCACTAGGGGATTACATTGGGCAAAGGAAGAGAGTATGGCTAATGAGGTGGTGATGATCTGAGAAAGAACTCTGAGGGGTGGATGAATTGGAGGTGATGGTGAGAATGAGGAGCAACACGTGGAATTGTAAGGGAGAGGGGAATTAAAATATTATGAACAGTTTAAGGAATTTCGGAATTCAAGAACATTGATGTAGTGTATTTATTGGTGATAGCAGTACTAAGATATGACCACCTCTGTATGTAGTTGTAGTGTGGTGGAGGAGTAGGTCATGGGCAACATATAAATTCAGAAACTGCAGGTTAGGGTGTTTGAAAGAATATCAATATGGATGTTGAAGTTCTCTAGTATTAAGACAGGAGTTGGGGAGGAGAAAAAGACTGTGAACTAGGCACTGAACTAATTGAGGAAAGAAGAGTATCTGGAAGAACTATAGACAATAGCCACCAGAACCTTGGTAGAGTAATAAATATGGATGGTGATATCTAGGCTGATACCTGTACCCAGCCTGTACCCCAAGCTAATTAAGGAAGTTGGGCCTGTCACTGCAACTCTGAGCTTTGGGGCTGAAAGAGAAGGGTTACTGAGGGAGTAGTGATAGAAGGTGAGCCTGGAAGTGGCAGTGGGAAGCAAGTAGTGATCCAGTTCCTTCATTATGACCAGTGATTTGAGAGGAAGAGAGGATGAATGAAAGCATAATCACTTCTATAAAAGCTGAACATGGAAGCAGTGTCATTAGGAGGAATAGAGATCTCAGAGAGAACAAGAAAACTTCTGTAAGTTGCTTAGCATAGAAGTCAAATGGTCCTTCAGTTGCATTTTTACATACAATGGAATAGACCTAGATAGGACAAGTGACTGGCCGAAAGTCATAAGTTTTAAGTAGCTGGGTTAGAAAATGATTACCACACAGCAGTGAGAGCCCTATAGGTCAGAATATATTCTGTGTATTATCTTTGACTTGTGTAAGACATAAAATTTAGAAAATAATATACTAAATTTTAAATTGCTCATCTTCTTTATGGAATAGATCTGCTCTAACATGTTTTGAAAAAACAAATTTATTCTAATACAGTTTGTATATTAGGGAACATTTTGAGTTAAACACACATTTCCAGTTTGCTTTCGCCTGATTTTTTTCATGAGAAATAGCAAGAAGGCAAAAAAATGATATTACTTTACAGTAATGCATAAATTGCACCCTTCCAATGCATACTTCTACAAGCAAACTTCAGGTCTTTGTCAAGTTAAAGTGGCATTTTTATTGTGTATCTTCTGGTGCAGAAGCAGAAAGGTTGTGTTCTATATCATTTTTTCCCACATCCCTTTCTGCCCTGGCTTTCAGCCCCAAGGCCCAGAGTTTCAGTGAGAGGCCCAACTTTCTTGTGCAGCCTGGGGTACAGGCTAATCAGCCCAGATATCACCATTATTTATTGTAGCATTTATGTATTTCTTAATGATTTAATGTGTTTAAAACTATGCTACTGGTTTTTTTTTAAAAATTAGATTCCTACCTTTTTTTGTGTCACCAATGAAATTTTTGAGCATTGTGCCATACCTCATTTTCCTCAAAAACGCTGTGGTTTTTATTACCTGATTTTGCATAGTGAGAGGCTTTTGGAGAATGCATGTTGCATTACAGTAAAACTGCCCGTATTGTTCTCTATTTTAGATTTCATTGTACCTTCAGAAATGTGGTGGGAGATTCATATGCTTCAATATGAACTTCATCATACATTAAGAGTCCGGAAGTCCCTACTCGGATATTAGTTCCCTTTGACTTTAGATAAGTCATTTAACCTTCTGCAAGCTAAGTGAATCCCTACCCAAGCAAAGTGAACTCTGTTGCTTTGATAGATCTGTGGTTTCATTCATGTGAGTGCTTCTTCTACTGATATAGTAATTCATTTCAGTCCAGCAAACATTTATTAAGCATTTGCTATATGCAATATATTATGTAGGTCTTATCCTCTCTCTACATACTTCTATCTTGTACAATTTTATACTGTTTTTTTTTTCAGTATTCCTTCATAGAAGATCCATCCTATATGCAGGAGACCTTCAAAGTATTTAAAAATGTTCATTTCACTTTAATTATTAAAGAAGCAGAATAGCATAGTAGAAAGAGTATATTCTCTTGTAATGAGGAAGATCTGAGTCTAAGTGATGATGTCTCTGACCCATATTCACTGTGACACTGAACAGGTCATTTAACTTCTGTGTTCTTGGCAACTTCCTACAATGATAAATTGCTTAGAAGGTGCTAACCTGCATTGATGGAGGGAATTTCCTCAACTGGGAGTTCCTGCAGGTCCAGGTCCAGGCCCTAAGTGTTTAAGTGCTAACTAGATGCCAGTACCTGTGTTAGTAGTTAGGGAAAGAAAGACAACGGAGTAACTTCTGTGCTCAAGGAATTTACATTCTACTTTAAGAAAGCCTATTTGTGGAGGATTTGATACAAAATATGTAGACAACAAAAACAAAGTAATATGGATGAGAGAGAAACATGATCAACGCAATCAGTAAAAATGTCTTTTGTAGGTGTCACTTGAGCTGAGCTTTAATATCACATGAAGCACTCAGGCTGTCCACCTGCTTTTTCTCATTCTTACTGCATGAGTGGCCTGCTCTTTTTCTAGTCATGTTTGTCCTTGATGAATTCCTTTTATGCCTTTTCTCAGGCACAAGTCATCCATGGTAATGTAATATGGCTTATGTCCATCATTAATCTTTCATTTGCCCCATGGATTGCTTGTAATTTTGATTCTCCTGAGATGGTGATGTCTCATGATTCAGGGTCGTCTTACAGCATCACTGAGAGATGAAAAAGCAGAAAATGGTTGGGAATCATTAGAATCACTACATATTTCCGTCAAATGCTAATTTTTAGTCACCTGCCTAGGGATGATATTTTATCTCTAATGATGGGAGAGAGAAGGAAAGAGGGCCAAGGACAGAGCTCTAGGAATACCGTGCTGAGGGAATAGGAGATGGATGATGATCCATTAAAGAAGACTTAGAAAATACAGTTGAACTGATAGAAGAACTAGGAGAGAATAATGTTAGGGAACAAAGAGAAGAAACAGTGTTCAGGAGAAGGAATGTTGGAAGATACAAAGAGGTCAGTTAGGATAAGAACTGAAAAAAGACTATTGGATTTAGAAATTGAGATCTTTGGTAGCCTTGGATTCAACAGTACTAGTTATGTGGTTGAGTCATAAAACTAGTTTTAACACATTGAGAGATTCATTCAATGTGATTTTCATTTTACATTCATTTCTTTGTATAGTTTGTTGTCTGTATAAACTGATAAAAAACATTTGGAGAACCTCGTATCAATAAGGAATACATGTTTTGTTTGGATTCTATGAAGGATATCTTTCATGACATAGAAAACCCACTTTAGGTGGACATATGCATACCTGCTTTATAACTTGTTTAATGTTAGTTCTTATTAAATCATTGAACAAAATTATTTCTGCCATCATGAGTAAGCAACCTAGTCTAGCAGAAGTAGCAGCGCTTCCTTAGAGACAGGAGGTGGCATGTACCAGGTAGTCCAAATAACTGCTACCATTTTGGCCACTACCTTATTATAGACTTCATTGGGAATGCCTTCAGTAGCTGCAGATGCTCAGAAGGCAAGAACTCTATCATCTGCAGAGGCAATTGCCCTATCTCTTCACAGAGGTTACTGTTTTGGAAGATAGCTGAATCTTTTACCTGTTATAGCTACTGAAGACAGGGAAAAGAGTTCTGATAATCAAAGTCCTTAGAGAACTATTAAATGGTTCTTTATCACTAAAGGATATGGTTTTATCAGTGGAAATGATACTAAAGAAAACATTATCATAGGTGCCATACTGCTACACCCTAAGGGCCATTGAGCCTTTCCTTCTGAATTCTCCTGTATGTATTGTCTCTTCCTATTAGAATACCTTCCCTATTGAGAGTAGAAACTGTCTTGTTTTTGTTTGTTTTTAATTTGTATCCCTGGAGCTTAGTGTAGTGTTTGTCACATATTAGCTTAAAAAAACATATTTTATTCATACATTCTGTAATTGCAGCAGGTATAGAAGGTTTGGAAGCATACAGTTAAAGCAAAAATTCAGGAATCAGTGTACTGAAATGGTGTTTTTCTCTATATGTTTTGCCAGTGTCATAGAAACAATATATTTTCCAAAGAGTATTCTGTATAGATACACACTTAAGTTTACTTTATAAAAATGAAGCTTATAGTTTATTTCTGTGGTACCTTTTTGCCATGATCTAGGAGATGGCCAATATGGAAATTTATTAATGGAATGTCATTTCTTTCCGAATAATCCTTTAAAATATTTTATATACTTAGTTATTAATATCAATTTCCTTTCTTTTTAGGCTAATTTTTTAAAAAAAATTTGTCTAATTATAATTAAAATACTTGTTTCTTTATTTGTAGAACTATTATATGGCAGCATATATGTATCTCTCCGAATTATTACATTTAGGAAAGGATGATGTGCTATTAATTTTTTTATTTTCTAATGGTATACTCTATGGTACTTTACTCACGTCCTTCCCAATTCTACATCTATTATAACCTAGATGAAGAAATTGAGAATGTCTTTCTTGACCACATCAGGGTTAAAGACTAAATGGTTTAAGTACTAGGCCCTCAATAATCATTCAGTGTATTAATTAACTTCTGTGTATTTGTATTCTTTTTTATTTTGTTTGTTTGATGAGACAATTGACTGGATTTTCTATTCTCTTTTAAAGTTTTTCTATTCTGCTAATCATTTCTTCACTGCAGGACATATATTTTATGTTCCTCATTTTTATTTCCCTTTCAAGCCATTGAAGAACATTATGCTGTGGTTCTGTGCTACCTGAGAATCCACAGGGTCCTCTACTTCATCAGCTGTTGAGCCATTTTCCTTGTTCTCGCAATATTTACAAATGCATAGACTCTTTTACCTCATCTGGAAGCCACATTCCCTTCTGTTATTAGTATCTTCTCTGATGGTTTATCTGCTTCTGATCAAGGTCTTTAATTGAATTTTCTTTCTGTTGGGATCTTTGGTAATGACTCCCCCCCACCACACCCCACCCTTTTTCTCTTATAATCCCCTATTGCTTACTTTCTGTCTCCTTCCCCTTTGAGTGTAATTTCCTTAAGGGCTAGTCACAGTGGTGGGTTTCAAATGAATTAAGAACTGGTTCTCCACTAAACTGAGCCGAGGTGCCACCCCCACCACTGACACGGGTGGGCATAGGCCCTGCCCCTCTAACAACCGGTTTGGCGAACCCAACCTAAAATCAGGCACCAGTTCTACCAAATTGGTCCAAACTGGCTGAATCCCACCAATGGCTAGACCTCAAAGCCATCTCAGCCTCCTCCCATGCTGTGTAGTTCTTTGTTCACTGGCCTAAGCCTCTGCACCAAATGACTTCTGGGGAGACAAAACTGGCCCCATCTAGATTGTGGATTTTTTCCTTCAGGATTTATGGAGTGTTCTGCCCCAGTTCTGTCTCTTCTTCAGTTCTCTGGTTGAGTTCTGTTGTGTCTCAGTTACTGCCATGCTAAAACCCAACCGAACAGGTTTCTGCCTTTTGGTTTTCTGAGGCACTGAAAGGAGGAGGGGGCAGGGTGTAGAGATGAATTCTGTTACAAGACTGTGAACCAGGCACTAAACTAATTGAGAAAAAAAAGAGAGAATGTATCCTGAGGGTGTGTAAAAACCAGCTACCAAAATCTTGTTTGGGTGATAAATTTGGATTGAATGACCTTTCATAAAGCTTTGGGGTGAAGCTTGCCTTTATAATTTCATAGCATTCATAGGGTCATAGTTTTAGATTCAGAATAGGAACCTTAGAGGCCATCAGGTCCAACCCTAACTCTTTTACCTTGTAAGGGAGAAAACTGGGACTAAGAGGGTATAAATGAGCTGCCTGGGGTCACACAGCTAACTGTCTAGGGCGGGATATGAACTCAGATCTTCTTGACTCCAAACCTGGTATCGCATTCACTGTATTGCCTGCCTGTCTCAGTTCCGTTTTGATTGTTTTGCCATCATTCTTTCTAATAACCTTGTTTTACTCACACATCTCCTGGCTGTGCTTACTGTGCTTTGCAGAAGTTCATATGAATCTTAAATTGCTTCTTTGTAGTCATTGTGTTTGTCATTTTAGCAACGTTACATTACTTACGCACCAGTTTGTTTAGCCGTTTCCCTATTAATTGGCATCTACTTTATTTCCAGTTCTTCACTACCGTGAAAAGTATCAGGAGTCATATTTAGCCTAAATAATAAAAGCTCTTCTTGAAGAGCTGGGACCAAGACTTCCCACATTGAATGCTGACGTCTGTGTAGGAGATGCATTTTTAGTATCCTACTCTTATTCCTCTGTAAAATGAAATTGTAAGAGACCCATCTGCAGAGCTATGCAGGAATCAGAAATCTGTCCCCCCATGTGATTTTCTGCCTTAATTTTCTGCATTTTGATATCCATTCCAGTGAAAAATAATCTTTCTTTTCTAATAATTTCTCCATTCATTGTTCTCTTCTTAGGATTATAGATCAGGAAATAGAAGGGATCATAGAGGCCATCTGTGGATAGGATTAGGGATTGGGTCTGTGATTTCACTGTCTAGAGAGTTCCCAGATGAGGAAAATTTTTATACTAGTACAGGTTGCACACTCTTAGCAATTTATATTTTTAGGAGAATTGCCTGAAGCACTGATGGGAATTGAACCCAGGGTTTTCTTTCTCCAAAGCCAACTTTCTTTCCATCATGCCACACTGCATTTCCATCTAGTCCATCCCCTTGATTTTACAGGTGAGTAAAACTAACATAAAAATGGAGTTAAATAATTACCCCTGATTACACAGGTAGTGTCAGAAGTCAAATTTGAATCCAGGTCCTCTGATTCCAGAGTAAGTTATCTTTCAATTGTGCCATACTACCTATCTCTTTGGCACTTAAAGACCTTCACAACCTGGTCCCAATCTGCCTTTACCGTCTTATTACCCATTATTTCCCACTCATACACTCTTTATTCCTACCAGATTGATGTTCTTGCTCTTCCTCATATGTGAGACAGCCACCCTTCTCCTGGCCTTGGTATTGACTATTCTTCCTTATGCTTGGAATGCAGTCACTCTTTACTTCTGACTTTTAGAATTTCTAGTTTTCTTCAGGGCTCAGCGCGAGCACCACCTACATGAAGCCTTTCCTGATCTCCCCCAGTTTCTAGCTCCTTCCTACTAAAATGATTTTTTATTTATTTTTCTACATGCCTTTGCATGGATGTACCTGTTGTCTGCCCTGATAGAATGTAAACTTCTTGAGGGTATGGTCTGTTTTTATCCTCAGCATCTAATATAGTTCTTGGTAGAGAGTAGGCGTTTAAATGTTTCCATACTGATTATCACTTTCCACCAATCTAGCTCCCTTGCAGCCACTCTGTGGATCATGCTGCCTGTTCAGTTGCTGTCACTGATTCTGTCTCAGTCATTGCCATTTCCATTCTTTGGTAATGACCAAAGCCTCTTATCGTACTAGGATCGGTCAGGTTCTTGTAGTTTCTGTTGACTCATCTTCCCAGGCTCTGTCTGAATGCTTTCTTGCCACTGTGAGAGTTCAATCCCAGAAGGATGTGGGAAGAGAGAAAAAAAAACTGATGACCTTCCCTCTGATTTCTGGAGATGGTAGCCCTAGCCTTAACCCCAGCCTCCTGAGCCCTGCTATAGCCACCTGTTACTTCCCCCTGAATACTTTTTCTGTGGACTTAAACATTTCTGTATTTGTATTTTCTATCCTTTTAGTTTTTTCTACTTTCCTCCCTAAAGGTGAAGAAAACCTTGTGTACGTAGCCTTTAATCCTGATGCTATTTTGTGCTTTGGAAAGATAAATCAAGAATAATTATCTGAAATATAACTTCGTGTATATTAAAAACAAATAATGTAAATGTACTTTTTGCTTACATGTACTTTTAGTGCTCATTTATTTAAAGTTTTTCAGTCAGAAAAAGGAAAAATGTATGTTTTGGGGAGGTAAGGACAGTTAAAACTAAATCTTTCATCAGCTTCAAATCTTTCTTTTTTCGAGGGAAGAGCATTGTCTAAAATGTTAATTACCTCACTCATATCCATGAAATTAAAGAATGAATGCCATATATAATTTTTCATTTTGGCCTTTCAGATATTCACTAATTCTATAGGCAGTTGAGAAGGCAAACTGATTAGGTGGAAACTGGTAGGTCAGAGAAACAACTAGTGATGATATATTTTTTAAAATTTAGTTCTTTTTGAAGAAATATTTATTGATCACATTTTGGTTTTAACCTTACCTTTATTTCTGAACATAACCATCCCCCTTTCCTTTGCCTAGTGATCCATTCCTTCTGATGGAATACAAAAATGAAAAAGAAAAAGAACACTAGCAAAACCAACTAAATCTGGCAGTGTAGGGGCAGTATTTTGCATCCATATTCCTCTACCCCTGCCAAGAATGCAGGGCCCTCAATTTTTGCAATCTTTTTGATCATTGTAATTACATATTTCCAATTCTTGTTGTTGTTGTTGTGGTTTTGATTTATATTGTTTGTAGTCATTGGCAATATTGTTTTCCTGGTTCTGCTTCTATACTTAATTCTGCCTCTATTCATACATCTTCCCATGCTTTTTTGAATTCTTGATATATTCATCATTTCACAGTGCTATTCTATTACATATATTTTATTTATCTGTTCTTCTGTATATGGTATCTATTTTGCTTCTAGCTCTTTTCAACTATAAAATATGCTGCTGTGAATAATTTGGTATACCCAGGTCTTTTCTTTGACCTCTTTAAGGTGTATTCCTAGGATTATGATTTCTGGAGATTTTAATAAACTTTTAAGCATAATACCAAATTTTATTTTTAAAATGCTTAAACCAATTCATAGCTTTGCCAACAGTGTTTTAATGTGTCTGTATTTCTGTACTTATTTCAGTATTGACAGTTCTCATTTATAAGCATCTTTGATGATTGATTGGCTGGGTGATAGGTGAAACATTAGAGTTATTTTAATTTGCATTTCACATATCAATTATTTGGAGCATTTATTGTTATTAATTATTGTTTATTATTGGTTTGTATGTTGGTTATTAAATTTTGCAGTTTTTCTTTTCTTTTTTTCTTTTTAAAAATTATTTATTTAATATTTTTAGTTTTCAGCATTGATTTCCACAAGATTTTGAGTTACAAATTTTCTCTCCATTTCCACCCTCCCCCCACTCTAAGATGGCATATATTCTGATTGCCCCATTCCCCAGTCAGCCCTTCCTTCTGTCACCCCACTCTCCCCCATCCCCTTTCCCCTTACTTTCTTGTAGGGCAAGATAGATTTCTGTGCCCCATTGCCTGTACATCTTATTTCCCAGTTGTATGCAAAAACAACTTTTTTTTTGAACATCTGCTTTTAAAACTTTGAGTTCCAGATTCTCGCCCCTCTCCCCTCCCTACCCACCCTCCCTAAGAAGGCAAGCAGTTCCACATAGGCCACATGTGTATCATTATGCAGAACCCTTCCACAATACTCATGTTGTGAAAGACTAACTATATTTCGCTCCCTCCTGTCCTGTCCCGTCCCCCTTTATTGAATTTTGTCCCTTGACCATGTCCCTTTTTGAAGGTGTTTGCTTTTGATTACCTCCTCCCCCTATCTTCCCTCCCTTCTATCATCCCCCC
>JAQQSZ010013481.1:0-11744 GCA_028646595.1 Phalanger gymnotis | reverse complement strand
CTCCTGACTCCAGGGCTAGTACTCTGCTCGCTGCGCCACCTAGCTGCTCCCCCTTCTCTTTTAACATAGAAGATGCTAAGTTTTGTGTGATCCTGACTATCACTCCAAATATTTGAATTGTTTCTTTCTGGCTGCTTGTAATATTTTCTCCTTGACCTGGGAGCTCTGGAATTTGGCTACGATATTCCTGGGAGTTTTCATTTTGGGACTCCTTCAAGAAGTAATCACTAGATTCTTTTGATTTCCTATTTGCCTTCTGGATCTAAGATATCAGGGCAGTTTTCTTCTAATTTCTTGAACTTTGATGTCTAGGCTCTTTAAAAATGGTGGTTTTCAGGTAGTTCTATAATTCTTAAATTCTCTTTCCTTCTTCTGTTTTCCAGGGCAGTTGTTTTTCTAATGAGATATTTTATATTTTTTCTATTTATTTTATTTACTTTGTTTCTTGGTATTGCATTGAGTCATTGGCTTCCACTTACCCAAATTCAATTCTTGAGGAAGTATCTTCTTCAGTGAGCTTTTATACTTCTTTTCTTCAACAAATTTTTGTGCCACCTTTTTATTTTCTATTTGGTCTATTCTGCTTAAGGAATTCTTTTCTTCAGTATTTTTTGTCCCTCTTTTACCAAGCTGTTAATTTTCTTTTCATACTTTTCTTGTATCACTGTCATTTATTTCCCCATTTTTCCTCTACCACTCTTCTCTCTTTAACTCTTCTAGAAAATTCTTATTGTGCTTGTGTCCCATTAGTATTTTTTGAAGATTTTTTTATAGCTGTTTTCACATTATTGTCCTCTTCTGACTCTGTGTCTTGGTCTTCCCTGCTACAAGGTGGGTTTTTTATGGTGAAGTTGTTTTAGTTGTCTTGTTCCCCCCTTTTTTCATCCTATTCCCTGACTTTGAATTTTATGTTAAGGTTTGTTCTGTTTGCCTGTTACTTTGAGCCTCTATTCTGTGTAACTTCCCCATTGTTAGCTGCCAATGATTATGATCTCAGTTCCATCTAACCAATTGACATCACCTAGCTTTTACAAAGTGATATTTAATTTGAATATATAGCAAGAATAGAAGTACCAACATTACCCTTCTTCCATTTGCCTCTCAAGAGCACATTATCCTTTATAACACCTTGATCTCTCAGAAGTATATGCTCAGACTTAACGCAGTTTCTACATAGCATTGACTGACTCTCTGACCTCTCATATACTCACTTCCTAAACCTCATATTTCAACCTGAACACTAATTAAGCAGTTCATCTAGCTAATACAACCGACTTACTGTGACTACATGCTGTTGTCTTCTTATCTCTTAGAGAACAGAGCTTCTATAAGCACCTTCCATATGATCTTAATTACACTGGGCTTCTAAGAGATTTGAGTTTTTTTCTAAAGAATCTGGCTACTGGGAGATAACATTAAGGAGGTTGTGTGTGTGTGTGTGTGTGTGTGTGTGTGTGTGTGCGCGTGTGTGTGATCTAACAGTTGTAATGACCTTGAGTTACCATGGCTTCTCAGTAACAGAGAATATGTAATGAGCTTTTACTAACCTATGCAATATACAAAAACACAAAAGCTTCCCTACTAGTTACCAGTTTCTTTCCCTTCAGAATCTTTTCTCTGTCAATATATTTTCATAGATGATCCAGGCTGCCCCTGTACCAGGAATGTTATCATTCTTTATTTCTGTCTCTTGAAGTTCCTAGCCCCGTCAAGATTCAGCTCAAGTACCACCTTCCACCTCCAATAACATGTAGGACCAAAAAGTAAATCCCAGTGTTCAAATACTCCTTAGCCATACTGGGCAGCAGGCACATCATACTTTCTGGAGATCTAGTCTCCCAGTGTTAGACTAGAGGGAGCTGATTATTCTGTATTCACTCGCCCACCCCAGATGACTTGGGTTGCTTCTGTTCTCTTCTTTGCATTCTGAATGGGAATGAACTCAGCTTTTTGAAGATTTCCTCAGTCATCTACATGTCATACTCTCAACAAAGCAGGATCAGCTTCTGGTACATCAAGGAATAAAGTCAGCCTAGAAGCATTGAGGCTATACTGTACCTCACCAGTGTTGATGTGTTTCAACAATCCGGCTAGCAGCTGTTGTGGGGGTGAAAGACCAACACAAGCCCAACAACAAGCACACTGCCAAAGCCCAGGTTCTTTTCATCTGCTTTACTAAGGAAAGCAATGTTAAGGGTTTGACAAGCTTACTTTAATCCACCATACAAATACAATTCACTTAGTTCAGGGGAAAAGGCCAGCACCCTGAACTTCAGAGCAAAATACAAGCAAATTACAAACATCAACAGACAGACCTTGTCTGATTCAAATCCCAATATATAGTTACCGGAGTTTAACAAAGTCCAAGCATCCAGGTTTACAAGCTGGAGGGCTCTTAGCTACAGCTGCCTCGAGTCTCCATGCCACCAAGAGTGAGAGCCCTGCACAAATGGATCTGTCTTCTCTTCTTACACCATTTCAGATGTTGTCAAACGTCATCTGAATGACCATAACTTAGGCTTCTATGATTGGCTCTTGCATTAGCACCTCCCCTTAGTACCCTGGGAGCTTCACACCCACATAGGCTTAGCACCTAATAGGGATTTGGGCCTGGGGCTTAGCACCTAGTAAGATTCAATGAAATACACTGAATTAATCAAAGGAAACAAAAGCCAAATTCTTCAGGGGCACTTGGTTGAACTATAATGCTAAGAACCCATTTTGCTTACCAACACACTTGCTTCACAACACATGCTGGGGATGAGTAAAGTTGTCATCCATTGTGATCATGGCTACAGGGCCTTAGGCATTGTTGGAATCACGGGCAGCAGCCCCCAAATGGTTACCACAGACATGTGAACGATCAGTTCCAGAACGGCTACGTGGAGGTGTAATGGGGACAGATCTGAACACAGTTTGACTAAGTACATGTAGAGATGAGGGTAAAAATATTAGTGCCCTAGATATGTTGGATGCCAGTTCAAAAACTACAGACCTTGAAAAACCTGAGGTTTCCAAACTAATTAAAAGACATCACCCATGTCCTCTTCACTCAAAGGACTCATGGTGAATGCCATCTCTCAAACACAGATGTAGACATGAACAACTTTAAGATTATGAGCCTGCTATGAAGAAGTTCACTGGGATAACAGATAAGCATTTATTAAGCACCAACTATGAACAGTACTATTGTAGGGGGAAGGAACTGTGCTAAGAGCTTTAGAAATATTATCAATGAAAACTTTGGACATGATAATGGCTAACATTTTTATAGTACTCACTATGTGCCAGGAACTAGGCTAACAGCTTTACACTTATGATCTATTTGCTTTTCACAACAACTCTAGGAGGGAGGTATTATCACTATCTTCATTTTGTAGATGAGGAAACTGAGGCAAATATAGGTCAAGTGACTTGCCCCGGGTCACACAGCTAGTGTCCAAGGACTGATTTGAACTCAGGCTTTTCTGACTCCAGGCTCAGTGCTCCATCTCCTGTACCACCCAGCTGCCCTGTGATATGGATTTTGCCCTCTTGGAGCTCACAATCCAGTAAGAGATAAGATACTGATAAAAATCAATAAAATACAAACTGACACAAAACCAATGCATGAGAGCAGTGTGTACAAAGTCCTAGGTGAGGTGCAAGGGTTAAGAAGTCATTACTGATTGGCACAGACCAAACAAGGATTCTTGGGGGAGGGGACCTTCAACAATGACTATAGTAAAAGAATGGTGAATAAGACTCAAGGCATGGAGTTGAGAAAATGGGACCTAAGTGTCCTTGGATTATTTATTTCAACACTTCAGAGTCTTTGCAACGTTCTAGTTCCCAAGCCTCATTGACCCTACTCCATCATCTCTCCCACCCTCATATCCTCTCCACTCACCTGGCCAGCCTTGACTTCAGCCCCTCATAGTCTATCTCTCATCTGGACCATTCCAATTGACCTGTGATTATTCTCCTTGTCTCTGATCTCCTTGCTCTCCAATCCATCTTCCACAATGCTTCCAAATGCATATTCCTAAAACACAATCTGATCTTGTTCTTCCTCTGCTCAAGATACTCCCATGGCTTCTTTTTGCCTCTGAGATAAAAAAACCAAACAAAAAAAAATTAAAGTCTTCACTAAGTAGCTCTAACCATTTTTTTTCTGGATACATTTCACTCTATTCCCTCTCCCCTACTCTATGTTCGAGAGAAATTCACTTTTTACCTTCCACATGAAACATCCCATCTCCTCTCTCCATGTCTTTGTACAGGCCGCCAGAAATATCCTCATTCTTCACCTCTGTCTCTTGAAATTCCCAGTCCAGGGGTGGGGAACTTGAGACCTAGAAGGCCACTAGTCCATTCAAGGTTCAGCTCAAGTACAGCCTTCTAAACAAGGCCATTCTGTTTTTCTCAATTATTTCTCTTTCCCTACTAAAGAAATATGTTTATATTTACTTTTTATAGTTTTCATTTGGGATTTATTTTCCTGTGAACATTCTGTTATCCTTATTAGAATGTCAGTCAATCAACAATACTTTTTAATGCTTAGAATGTACCAGGAATCGTTCTAAGTTTTAGGGATACAAAATAACACAAGCTCTTTGAGATTAAGAGCAACTCCTGGCCTTAGATCAGTACCTGACACATATTAGGAACTTAAGAATTGTTTTTAATTGAATCAAATCAGTGTATGACAGGTATTTCCTCCAGTGGCACAGGTCACAAGTCATTTGTACCTTTTATCTCAGATTAGGTCCATGTCCTTCCATAAATCTTCTCTGGAATATCTATCAAAAGTGCCAAGGGCCTTTCTCTGAATCTTTTAGCATTCTCTCTGGACTAACACAAGTTCACTTCTCTTCTCCCTTCCTCTTGGTCCATGAGATCATCTCCTTCCCCAATCAGATATTTCCAGGATAGCATCTTCTGTCATTTCTTAATCCTGATCAGAGAGTAGTAGAAAGCAAGAACGTTCAATAGATTTTCTAGGACTTTAAACTCTCCCGCTTCTAGGCAAGGTCGTTACCCATTGTAGTGATAACAGAAATTTCTCCTATTTGTCCTTGGTTTTTGTCAACTCTGTCTTGGGGTGTTGGTAAGTGCTGAACAATTTTCCAAATAAAACTTGACCTATTCTCTTCTGACTTTGCATTCCTGCACCAAACTCATTGTCTGTCTGTACCATTTGTCCTGATGTAGATGCTGACGGACTAATGCAGTGAACAATCCATGTAGCTGCATGTTCTAGGGGCTAGAATCTAGCCAATACAGTGGTCTTTCCACTCCATGGAGAGAGACAGAATGGGATGTTGGCTAGAGTGCTAAATCTGGAGTGAGGACATACTCAGACACTGACTAGGTAAATGATCCTAGGCAAGTTCTGTCATCTCTGAGTTTCAGTCCTTCTTGGGTAAAAAGAGACTGCTGATAGCTTCTCCTTCAGAGAATAGCTGTGAGGGTCTCATGGCTCAGCTCAAACATCTGCTTCGATTCAATAAAGCACTTGGAGTCTTGAGTATGTGATCAAGCAGAAACTTTGCTTAAGTAACAACACCAAAATCCATAATGAACAGGGGTGTCCTGGCCTTCCATTGTCTGTAGAGGTATTCTCAGGAGCCCAGGTAGGGACACCTGGTGCTGAGGTGGAAGTACATTCTGTCAAGTCTGAGGAGTTGGTGAAGTTGCTTAGATATCACTGCCCATGCTTGGGGACCACCCCTGCAACCCATATCATCCCACAAGGATGGTGTTCTTATTAGTTCAACAGTATTTAAGTCTACTCCCACCCTATCATAGGGTCAAATGAAATAATGTATTATAGTACTTTGCAAACTTTAATGAACAATATATGCCAGTCAGTCAATTAGCAAGCAAGTGTTTATTATGTGCTAGAGACTGAGTTAAGTGCTAGAAATACAAAGAAGGATGGAAACAAACCTGCCTCCAAGAGCTTACATTCCAGCGGGTGAGATAACAAGAAAGTAATTACATACATACAAACAAAACAAATAATATAAATGGAAGGTAATATAGGTTTTTATTGCTATTATTGACATTATTAATACTTATTCCACAGTGTTTGTATTGAATATTTAATCAGTTAGTTCCTGGGCATTTTGAAGCTATATGGTAGCTATCATAATACATATTTCAAAAAAAATGATACTTAGATCAAAATTTGGCTAAATCTTCTGTACTTTAGAACACCAGTGACCCCTGAAGCATCTGTTTTTTGTTGAAAATGTGTAGATTTGAAGCTGAAGCTAACAAAAAGCATCTTCCCTGAATGGTATTATTATATTATAATATAACTCAAATCTCGAACCTTGAACTAGAATGGACAGGGTTGGGAGTGAAAATGACAGAGCCAGGACCTTTCAGGCCTGCCAGAGGGACTTGTCATTTGGTTGTTGTCCTTCATTCTCCAAGAGGATCAAAATGACATCACTATGTTAGAGTCAAGTTTTAATGTGTCCAACTGTAGCTGATCACACCAGTGTGAGCTTGGAATGATCTGCCCCAGGTTGGTCACAAACAGTCCCTGTGAGCATTCGAGTGGATACTCCAAATTTGCACATCGTGCATTTCATTCACATTTCCATCAAACGTTGGCAGCTTCTTCAGAGCTTCCTTTTGCACAAGACTTCTGTGTTTGAGGTGAAAGCTGTCAGAAACTTCAGTTACTATTGGTACCAATGGTGAGTCATGGACGGTTTTGAACATCACCCCCAAAGCCTGATATTGTAGCTCATGGAAAGGGATGAAAATAAAACAGCAAAGCAAACAAAAAAAAATAAACCTTTGAATAAGATGAAGAGAATAAAACTCATGTCCATCAAAGCTATGTGTATTTTCTCTAACAAGACTTCCCTCTAATTTCCCAGAAGATCTATGACCTTTGCAATGACCTTTATTTCATATTTTCTAAAAATCCATGGTACATTGGGGAGGATTTCTTGGGAGTCTTCCTTTGTGGATATTTTTCATAATTCCTCTCAACCACCATTGCATGGCTTCAGTATATAAATGCTTTCCAAGTTCCAAGTGAATCAAAGAAAATTTTATGGTAAACATCCAAATACTTTCAGGGGGAGGAGGTTAAGAGAAATGATTTACTTTGGCTACCACAAAGGAGAGATGATGAAGAAATACTGAAAATATACATTAATCAAATTAGTCCATTCTAATCTGCTGTGTGATCTTTGGGTTTAAATACATAATTAAGACTCAGGTTTGCATAGTTTATCACTTTCATGAAGCAAATGGTATATTTTCATTTCCAAAGAGTCTGCCCCGGGAGTACCCAGGATAATTATGTTCTCTGTCCTGTGACCACTATTACACCTTTGAAAACAACATTCTAAGATTTGATGGGGGATTTTTTTTTCATTTTTTATTATATTAGTCCTAAATTCTATCAATTTGTCAGTAAACGAGATTTTCATTCTAAAAAAGTACTTGTATTTTCTATGTACCAGATATTGTGAGTAGGCGAGTTTGAAAAGGGGATGTTTGAATAAACTTATCTGAGGGTCTTAGATGGAAAGAATTATAATTATTTTTTTCTAAATAATAAATTATGTTGAACCACAATTGTTTAGTTGCAGAGGAGATTAATGGTTGAGCTGCCCACTCAGATCCTTCCAATGTGGTTTCTGAACTCTTTTCGAGATCATCGACTATATGGGAATATTACACAAACACCAACAATTATGCCCTTCCCTCGTGATATGGACAAATTCCTTTCAATGAAAATTGCTGTAAACCAAAAATCTACACAGTAAGAACCCTTTCCCCATTTATTTCATCGGGGAAAAAGATGAAAGTTCTCTACTCCTCCTACCCAGATATGACAAAAAAAACACCGAAACATCTCAATAAATATTTAGCTAATAGCACCTATGTTGTAAATTTTGAAAGTGGCTGACCCGAAGATGTCTCAAACTCTGCATGTCAAAATGTAAGCTTGCTATCATTCCTCCCTCAAACATCCCACTTCTGAACATCTCTATTTCTGAGCAGGGCGCTTCCAGTCAACCCAGGTTCCCAACCATGGTGCTGTTCTCACTCTTGGTTATAGCCTGTTGATTATTCCTCCCCAATAGCCTTCTCTCTCCTGACAGGCCACCACACAGCATAAATACCTTAGCACTGCTCACCTAGGCTACCGTATTAGCCTCCTTATTGATCATCCTACCTTAGGTCTTTCTTCTTTCAAATCTATCCTTTATATTCCTTAAATGAAGCTCTGATCACATCACACTACCACTCAACAAACTCCAGCAGCTCCTTATTACCTCCAAAATCAGCTTCTCTTTTTGTCACTTAAATTCTTGAATTCCAAGTCCTCTTCCATTGTCTCCTTTCTCCTCTATTATATAACATCTACTGTATGAAAGAATTTGTGCATAATGGTGAAAGGAAAACCCATACAGAAGTGAGTTTTTAAAGAGAGTGGAAGAGTAAGAAGCAATACAGGATAAGAGCATGGAAAAGACATAAGACACTAGCTATGTGAAGATGAAAGGTGAAAAAACCATTACTGACTAGCTAGAGGACACAGCACCTGGGCTGGGTTTTAAAGAATTGGGAAGTGCATGGGGAGAGAGAAGAAGGGGAGGGCTAGTGTTAGAAATGCAAATTAAAGAAAACAAGTCATTGACTTTTTTTAATGTAAAAAAGAAAAGAGAAGGAAATTTGGATAAACATCGAGAAGCAGGGCAACTTTGACTCTGTGTTAAATTTATTTTTGTTGTTGTTGTTGAGTTGTTTTAGGTATGTCTGACTCCTCATGAGCCCATTGAGGGTTTTTTAGTATAAAATACTGCAGCAGTTGGCCATTTCCTTCTCCAGCCCATTTTACAGATGAGGAAACTAAGGCACACAGAGTTAAGTGACTTACCCAGGGTCACAGAACTAGTACATGTTTGAGGCTGTATTTGAACTCAGGCCTTCCTGACTCCAGGCCCTATGCTCTATTCACTGTACCACCTAGCTCTTCTGTTGAATTTATACTCATACTTTTAAAAAAAATCAAGGTTTTATGGAATAGAGACTCATGCTTTACCATATCTTTTTATCTTTTTACATGGAAATTCTCATTTTAATGCTTGTCCAGTTAGTCATAATAAAACATTAACATTAAAACCATGAGAAAAATTGCTGCAAATGGAGCAGCAGCATGGAAAAGTGACCAACACGGCAGACTTAGAGTCCAGAAGACCTAGGTTTAAATCCTAATTCAGATACTTATTGACTGTGACCTGGGCAAATTACTCATCTCTCTCAGCTTTCTCATTTTAAAGTCATGGGGCTCCACTCAATGGCTTTTAATGCCCTTCTCAGCTGTCAATCCATGAGCCTATGAAATTCAACAAAAGCCGTGGTGGACTGGTGGAAGGAGCCATGGTGGGCTGGTGAGAGGAACTATGGTGGGATGGTGAGAGGAGCCATTTCAGGCATAGGTAACAGCATGAGCAAGTTTCTGAGTATCTGAAATGCAAAAAGGGCACAGACTTGTTCTGCTTGGGTTCAGAGGGTAGGACTGAAAGAAATTGAAGAGAGACAAATTTAGGAAACACTCCCTGACAAAGGTAGATAGGACAAGGATTAGTATCCTCTTTTTTCAGCAAAAAAACTGAGGCCTGGAGGGGTCCTGCACTTAGTAATTAGAGAAGCTGGTACTTAGCTATACTAGCTAACTGAACACAATATGCATTCCTTATGAAGCCTATCACTCACTACCTGGAACATCCTCGTTGTGCTAAGAAAACCAACTTTAGTACTTCTAGAATAAAAGACTATCTTTCTATTGTTATAAGCCAAGTCTACAGAAAGAGCCTGCTAGCAAATAGAAAAGTATGTCTCTATGGGGCAAGTGGGTTTCTGTATATGGACCATTTCCTACAGGTACAGATAGTATATAGGAAATATGTAATCATGATGGGTTTGCAATTGGCCCATCATTGGCTTTGGAGGCAATTTGTTATGTTTTGGAGGAGTGGAGAAGGAGACTTTCTGGTCTGTTATTCTTTCATTGGCCACTGAGTTCTGAAATATTCAGATGACTTTTCCTTTGGTTAGCTTTCCATAAGAACTAGGATAAAGAAAGGCAAAATTTAGGGATTAGTGTAACTGCTTGTGTGAAATAGAGTTGGATATTGTCTAAAATAACATTCCTCATGAAAATAAAGGGAAAAGAGATTGCTCTCATATTTTGGCCACTCCCAGCCCCCCTTTCCAAGAGCTTCTAGGAATTAGGGTTTAAAATGCCCTGGGGTGGGGGTGGAGCCAAGATGGCAGCTGGAAAGCAGGAACTTGCTTAAGCTGCCCTGCCCCAAATCCCTCCAAACACTTGTAGAAAATGGTTCTGAACAAATTCTAGAGCTGCAGAGCCCATAAAGTAGCAGAGGGAAACAGGCGTCCAGCCCAGGAGAGCCTAGATTGTTGCTGGGAAAGGTCTATCACACTGTGCTAAGAGCGGAGGGCAGCCTGGCATGGGCTGCACTGGGACAAACCAGACCCACAATCAGCTAGCTGGAATAGGCCTTGGTGCCATGAAACAGTGCTTCTCAACTCACAAATGTTGAAGAACAGGTTAGGGGGAAAATACAGAATCTAGCTCAGAACAGTCTGATCACCAGCCCTGGGGGTGGTGGAAATGGTACATTGGTGGTGGCAGCAGCAGCAGGAAGCTCCTGAGGCTGCCTCCAGAGGGCCAGGTCAGTGGCTTCGTGAGTCTCTGGCTCACACGGGGGGGGGAATCTAGCAGTAGATCAGAGTGGGAAGGCAAGGAGCATTTTGTAGGCACAAAGGCAGATTCTCTTGCTGTGCCCTGCTTGGACCTGTATTGCAGTCCTGGTTGGCAGTTCTTGGGGGAGGAGGAACACTGTGGTGACTGAGCCTGGGGTGATGGTGGAGTAGAAGTAGCTCTGAAAACATCAGTGCCTGGACCCTAAAGCTTGGGACAAAGTACTCTGTACTCTACAAGCTGTCGTATCTTGACACAAAGCTCAAGGGTCAAGTAGTTGGCTGGGAAGATGAACAGGCAGTGAAAACAAACTCAGATGCAAACACAGACTCAAACTCAAATTCTAGATTCATTTTTTGGTGACAAAGAAGATCTAAATGCATAGCCAGAAGAAGTCAACAAAGTCAAAGAGCCTACATCAAAAGCCTTCAAGAAAAATATGAATTGGTCTCACGCCATGTAAGAGCTCAAAAAGGATTTGGAAAGGGAAATGAGAATGGTGTAAGAAAACCATGAGAAACAAGGCAATGATTTGCTAAAGAAGACCCAAAAACACTGAAGAAAATAACACCTTAAAAATAGACTAAACCAAATGTCAAAATAGCTCCAAAAAGCCAGTAAGGAGAAGAAAGCCTTGAAAGGCAGAATGAGCCAAATGGAAAAGGAGATCCAAAACACCACTGAAGAAAATACAACCTTAAAAATTAGATTGGAGCAAGTGGAAGCTAGTGACTTTATGAGAAATCAAGATATTATAAAACAGAACAGAAGGAATGAAAAAAAATGGAAGACAACATGAAATATCCCATTGGAAAATCCACTGACCTGGAAAATAGATCCAGGAGAGATAATTTAAAAATTATTGGACTACCTGAAAGTCATGATCAAAAAAAGAGCCTAGACATCATCTTTCAAGAAATTTTCAAGGAAAACTACCCTGATATTCTAGAACCAGAAGGTAAAAGAGAAATTGAAAGAATCCACTGAAAAAAATCCCCCC
>JAQQSZ010013480.1:0-11745 GCA_028646595.1 Phalanger gymnotis | reverse complement strand
GGCTGAACTGCAAACTCAGTCACACAGGTTTTCCCACTAACCTTCTCTGATGTCTTTGCTCTTTGTGGGTTGAGAGGTCTGGTACATGCCACAGCTCAGTATTGCAGGATGCCAGGGCACTTTCCGCTCGTTTCCTGGTCTGGTAGGTCCGCGTCTGGTCTGTTCGCACCGTGTGCGCTGGGCTCAGCTCCGCTCCCCTCGGCTGGGGGCTGGGAGGTCCGTGTGGGACCGACTTTACCCAGAGACCATCCAGGCTGTCCTGGGCTGGGGCCTTGCTTTCCTCTGCCACTTTGTGGGTTCTGCAGCTCTAGAATTGGTTCAGAGCCATTGTTTTATATGTTTTTGGAGGGACTTGGTGGGGAGCTCACGCCAGTCACTGCTTCCCAGCCGCCATCTTCTACAAAATATCGAAAGTAATAATTCTTTAAAACATTTGATTGAGTTTTTCAGGGAAGAAGGGCGAAAGAATTTTTTCTGGTGCCTACTATGTATTCAGTACCCCAGAATGTTTTCTCATTATTCATTTTTATTTATACTCATGAAATAATGTCCCTGGGAAGAAGGCAGGGAATTTTGGTTTCATTTTCTAGACAGGAGAACTAAGCAATTCAAGGGATCTATGGGGGACCAGGACAAGAGTAGCATTGGACTTGGAATCAGAAGCCTAGAATGGGTCCTGGCTTTACCTTTAGTACTATGTGATTTTTAGGGATTTTAGTTAACTTTTCTGAGCCTCAGTTTCCTCATCTGCAAAAACAGGGAAAATATGAGTGTGGTATCTGCCTCACTTATTGTGAAAAACACAAAAGGTCATTTGCTGAAACTATCTTGCACTATGTATGTGTGAATAGTTGTGAACAACTTAGGGCTTTGCCAGTACGATGCTATTTGTACTGAATGCTGTTGCTTCCAGGGAATCCCTTCCTGCAGATGACGTCACTCAAGTATGCTGTTCCTTTGTACTAATCCAGTTTTTATTCTCAGAGCCAAATGCCAACAAATAAGTATCATTTATATAGGCACTTAATGCCATTTTACAGTTGAAGGTCCTATCCCAACTGCCAGGAGTATTGCTTTGTAAATAAAACCATATATACAGTGTCCCAAAAGTCTTAGTGAAGTTTTAGGTTTTGATAGCTTAATATTGCACTAAGACTTTTTAGACACCCTGTATATCACTTTACTTGCTTATCTGTGAATGTAATAAACGTTCATCAAAGTGAGTGAATAGCCAATTTGTAAGAAAGATAAAAAAAATTAAGTAATATGTGACCCTTTGTTGTCCCCCCCTGCCCCAATTACGACTATTGTTTTGAAAAAATAACAAGGACAGAAGGGTACATTTAGCATACAGTCTCTGTGTTTCAGATTTGGCTAATGAGAAATTTTTCCTGCTTTATTGGATTCTCAGTCAACCTATGTTCAAAGACTCTATTGATCAGTAAACATAATGAAAAAGTAGGAGCTAGAAATGGTTCGCACCACTCTTGCTAATGGGCTGCTAATGAAATTATGCTTTTGTGGCAAAGGTTGATATTCTGGGCTCCTAATAGACTCAGGAATCCATCTTTTCCCCTAAAATGAGCTGTAGCCCTTCAATTCACTGAAAAATTGGCACAGTTAGCTCTCGTGCCTGGCGTCTTTCTTTTGATCCCTTCCCTTCCAAGGTCAGCCTTGCTCAGTCCACTCAGGTACCTTTTGAGTTTGTTCGTGGTTATTCTTTGATCTCATTAACATGGCGCCTACCGCTGTCGGTGTCCATCCCAACCTATCTTCTCATCTTGTTAGGTCAATTGCAGGTCTGACTGTGTCACCCTCCAAATCAAACTCCAGGTAGACTTTGTTGCATTTAGGGTCAAATACAAATTCTGTCCCTTCTGCCCCCAGATGTAAGGGTTCTCCCCCAATAAATTATATCATGTTGATTTTGGATGTGTTTTATATATAATTATATGTGTAAACACTCTCTTTCCAAATAAAATATAAGATTCTCAAGGTCAAAGACTGGTTAATTTTTGTCTTTGTATCCTCAGTGTATACCACAGTACCAGGCACATAGTAAGGCTCTTAATAAATGCTTGTTGAATGAATGATTAATTTTCATCATCTTAGGCTTAGATGTTATTTGTTGCTGTTGTTTAAATAACATGGGAAATGTTGGCATTAAAATGATAGTCTAAGGTGGGAAGACTAAAAAAGATCCCGTCTAGCTCTCAATCTATGGTTCTGTGATTGGTTTTGGAGGGGCAGTCCAAAGATAGGTATATCAGATCAATGCTGATTAAATTTTGAAGACAACTTGGAATTATGCAGAAACACTTATAAAATTGCTAATCCTTTTTCACCCCAAAATTACAGTTCTAGTGCTATCCCAGTAAGGTTATCGATAGTAAGAAAAGAGTTCTTTGTACAAAAATGTACATGGCAACATTATTAATGATAATTAAAAAGTTGGAATCAACATATGTGCCCAACAATAAGGGAGCAGTTGAGCAAATCATGGTGTAAGAATTTAATGGAATCTTATTTTGCCATAAGAAATATAAATGTGAAAAATTCACTTGGGAAGACTTTCATGAAATGATGCAGAAAGAAGGAAGAGCAAAAAAGAACGGTACGTGATGACTATACTAGCGTAAATAAAGTCGAGGTGGAGTGGCGACACATTTTTGCTTCAATACAGACCGTATTCTGATTGGTCTGCCACTGTCCAGGCTCTCCCCTCTCTAAGCCAACCTCCACATAGCTCCCAAATTTTCCGTATCCCATAGGGGATCCCTAATATGCGTAGGATAAAATAGAAACTACTCAACCTGACATTTAAGGCCCTCCACAGTCTTACTCTAAACTCTCTTTCCCTTATTACCTCATGTTATTTCCTTTGGCTTACTCTAGTTTCCTGCCATACTGAACTGCTGTCTGTTCCTAAACCTGACGTTCCACCTCCCACCTTGGTGCATTTGCTGAAGCTACCCCGACTTCCTGTAATGGCCTCCTTTCTTATTTCTTCTCAAAATCCTTAGCACTTCTTAAGGCTTCAGCTCCTTTGCCGTCTCTTCTGTGAAGCCTTACTCAGATTATTTAATGTAAACTTATTTTTGTACATGTTGTAAGCCCCAGTGAAATGTGAGTTTTTGGAGTGCAGGTACAGGTTTTTCTGTCTTTGCGTGCCTGTCTCTTAGGACAGGGCCTTACACACAATGTGCACCTTGTAGGTGTGTGCTGAGCCGGAGTGAGGGCCAGAGAGGCCCAGTGGCGCTCCCCCAAACCACACAGAGCCTACTTCTGCCCCTGAAGGGGAAAGCATTTCATCATGAACTTGTGTTTTTTTTTCTTCTTTTTTCTTCCAAGACCTAGTTTCTTGTCCCTTCTCCCTGACTTTCTCTCTTTTCCCCTACAACTTGTAAATCTTTTCTTTGTCTTTGTTTTCGTTAGTTTCTTGCCTTTGGATGCTTTAAGCCAGGTAACTTGCAAATTTGGCATGTACTTTTCTGGGGTCAAAATGATATTTCATTATGTCTTTTTTACCTCTACTACCATGAAGTCCTTTTTTCTTTCACGTTTTACTTTTGTTTTAAATGACCATGTGCAATATTTTAAAATGAATATTACTTGTTTCATATTTTCTGTGGGGAGTCATGTGAAATGAGTAGTTTTGGGAATTCCTGTACCGCAGTTTGGTTAGCCGTTCTCTAGTTGATAGGACTTCTACTTTTGTTTCTAATTTTTTTTTTTTGCTAATGCAAAAATGCTGTAAATATATTGATGCACATGGGAACATTTTTCTTATCAGTGAACTCTTTGGGGTATAAGCCTAGTAGTAGAATCTCCTTGTCAAAGTGTATGGAAATTTTAGTCATTTTATTTGCATAATTGCAAATACTTTCCAGAATTTTTTTTCTGACTCCTGGATCTCCAATACTTTTTACTAGTGTGCCTAACTTCCCACAATCCCTCCACCATTGATTATTTTCATGTTTTCCCATCTCTGTCAGTTTGCAGAGTGTTAGGTGAAACCTCAGGGTTCTTTTGATTTGCATTTCTCTTATTATTAGTGATTTTGAGCATTCTTTCTTGTGGTTTTGAATTCTGTGCAGTTCTTTTGAGAACTATTTGTTCACATCCTTTGACCAATCTATTGCATGTGAAACCTTTATCACATAAATTTGTTAAAGATTTTTGCCCTTCCTACTCTTCCCTTCTTATCCTAGTTGCATCATATACCCTATGTCTGTTAATTGTTTTTATACCGTGGATACCAAACCTCTATCAGATAAATTTGATGAAGATTTTTTTTCCAGTCTGCTCTTCCCTTCTTATCCTAGGTGCATTCATTTTCTTTTTGCTGAAACTTTTCAGTTTTATCTTTAGCCTTTGGTTAAGAGTGTATCTCCATTTATATAATGCATCCATCTCTAAGACAGCAAGAACCTTCATAAAGTTAGCGGCTGGCTGAACTGACAGCAGGATGGCTAATCCATGATATACGAAACAATATTAATAATAATTCTTGAAAAAGCTGTTAAAACAGTTATTCTCACTTGCCAGAGTTGGACTAAGGATCTGTCATTCATTACTTTGCAAAGTGCACCATTCTGTCCTCTCCTCCGTCCCGTCTTTGTGATTGCTAAGCATTTTCTTAGTGAAGAGGTTATGGAGTCCGTGTCTTTCTCTAGCCTCCTGTTGAAGGCAGGGAATTGGTCTCCCTTTTATAGGTAATGAGGCTCAACCAAAAGTAAAGGCTGGTAGAGACTGGAGAGGAACTAATAAGGCACAGTTTGCTGCTTGTCCCTTTGTGCCTCTTGTATATGCTCAGGATCAAAGCAGCCTGGGAAGATCTTATTCCAGTGCTGTTTTTTATTATATAATCCTTGGCAATGACTCTTTGCTGCAGCCCAGCCCTGTCTTCCTGTCTCTGGACGCTTTCCTGTATTTCCCTGCCCAAGCCACTCTTTTTGCTAGCTCTCATCCCAAGCATATTGATTTCTGTTTCTCTGCTTGTGCACATATTCTTTCCTCTTCCTGGCATAGTCTTTGCCTCCTCTCTGCCAATTTGTGTCTCTAACCTCTTTGCACATAGCCTCCCTAGAGCCAGCAATCCTAACACCGATCACACCTGTACTTCACATCTCTGGAGCACTTCAGCATTCAATTTACAGTGTCTTATTTTTTACTTACTGACTTGTGGCTTTGTAATTATATTGGTGTTATTTTGTGTGCTGTATATATTTTGTCTTCCTAACTGGCTAATAAGTGCTTTAAAGGAGGTGCCACTCTTCTCTTTTATGCTTGCCCACAGAAAGTTCTAGTACAGGGCTTCTGAGCATTAAGGCATGAAATAAATCTGAATGTTTGATAACTTACTTCATCCAGAGAGTGAATGCTCAGGTCCCATTTTGGGGGAGGTGGGGTGGATGGCTTATGCATTTTATTTGGGGGGGGATTTTTTATTTTTAGTTTACAACACTCAGTTCTACGTAATTTTGAGTTCCAAATTTTCATCTCCCCCCACCCCCTCTCAAGACGGCATGGAATCTGATTTATCTTCTACACCTAACTTCACATTGAACTTATTTACACAATAGTCAAGTTGTAAAGAATTATGACCAATGGAATGAATCAGGAAAAAGAAGAAAGAACCAAAAAAAAAACCCCAAACAAACCCCAAAACAAAAACAAACAAGAAAAAAAAAGCAAGGGGAAAAAAAAAGGCGAGCGTACGTGTGTCTCAATCTGTATTCAGACTCCATAGTTCTTTCTTTGGATGTAGATAGCTCTCTCCATCATGAGTCCTTTGGAGTTGTCTTTGCACCTTGTGTTGCTGAGAAGAGCCAAGTCTATCAGGGTTAGTCCTCACAGAATCCATATATCTGTGGTTGTGTATAATGTTCTCCTGGTTCTGCTCCGCTCTCTCAGCATTACATCATGTAGGTTTTTCCATGTTATTATGAAGTCTGTATCTTCCCCATTTCTTATCGCACAGTAGTATTTCATTACCTTCATATACCACAACTTGTTCAGCCATTCCTCTTTTGATGGGCATCCCCTTGATTTCCAATTCTTTGCTACTACAAAAAGAGCCGCTATAAATATTTTTGTACACATGGGGCCTTTTCCCACTTGTGTGATCTCTTTGGGTTACAGTCCTAGAAGTGGTATTGCTGGGTCAAACATCGTGAACGTTTTTGTAGCCCTTTGGGCATAGTTCCAAATTGCTCTCCAGGATGGCTGGATCAGTTCACAACTCCACCAGCAATGTAACAAATGTTCCAATTTTCCCACATCCTCTCCAGCATTTATCATTTTCCTGTTTTGTCATTTTGGCCAATCAGACAGGAGAACGCTCAGGTTCTTATTGGCCCCACATTTATTGTTTCAGATGCAGGGGCTCACCTGTTCCTTACTATGGGCTTGGGGCCACAGGTATCGGTATGGGGGAGAGTGGAAGAGCCCGGTTAAGGGTGCATCTGAAGACAAGAATCTAAAGCTTTTGGCATTTTTAGAGCTTAAATTCAACTTGTTTGGCCCTTGTCACTTTCCCCTGAGCGAAGGCTGGAGCATCTCACCAGTAGGAGCAGTGTTATGTCACACGTTTGTGTGGGTGACAGAAAACTCTTTCAGGAATCGTCAGAACCCAGAATTCCCTGCCTTCCACCCCAGGTTTAATGTAATGTCCCTCCTTTTGGCTTTTAGGTCAAGCTGTCCCTGCTGGTTCCCATGTGCGTCTGAATCTGCAGACTGGAGAGAGAGAAGTAAAGCTCCCGGATGGGGAAAAATACCAAAATAACTTGAAAGAGCAAAAAAAAGGCCAAAGGTAAAGTATAAGACCCAAGGGGACCTGGTGTATGGCATTGGTTTCTGCAATATTTCTGACATTAACTACAGTAATATTCCTTAATTCAAAGTACAATAAAAAGCCTCATGAATTCAATACTCACTGATTTAGAATTTGTGTTAAAGCACCTAGGAATGGACTGAAGTTTACCTTTGTACTAGCATCACAAAGCAAATGAATAGTGTGAGCAAGATTTTAGGAGAAGGGTTTAACCTTTAACAGAACACAGCTGTTCAGAAGAGCTTTAGGATGATCTATTTGCATCCCGACAGTTAATGAGCTGATTAGAGATGAGCCTTATTTATTCATTAAAGCAGGTCTAGCAGCCCCTCTTTTTTTTTTAACCAGTGCTCTTTTTTTAGAAAGCAAAAAATCTGCATTTAAAAAAGGTTATAATTCAGAATTTTCACTAATTCAGAAAATCTCCAGCTTGTTGAAATTAGAGCGGCTTTATGTAGTCTAGAAATTAAAGTACTATTTTAGCGGTTAGCTTACCCTGTTGTTTAATGTCGAACATCTGGACAATGGGAATAAGAACAGTTGTACTACCTACCTCATAGAGTTGTGTGGAAAGCCTTAAAGCAATATTTCAATGTGAGGTACATAATATTATATATCTTGAATCCAAATAATTCAGCTGCACTGTGTTCTTTGTATTTTGAATGGCCAAGTTATCCTTCTACAATGTGTCCCTTTATATGGGGTTTTGTAAGTCTTTAGTGTGTGTGTGAGCGGGGGAGACAGAGAGAGAGAGAAAGATAGGGGTGGGTTTCATTTTGAGTGGCTAATATATAGATATATCATTGAGTTTGCAAAGGCAAGTATTTTGGTTGGAAACCTATGAATTTAACATAGCAAAGACCCACTTTTGTTTCTTCAAATCCAGTCTCGGACTCTAACTTGGCTGTGTGACCCCAGGCAAGTCACTTAACCCTGTTTACCTCAGTTTCCTCATCTGTAAATTGAGCCGTAGAAGGAAATGGCAAACCACTCCAGGATCTTTGCTAAGAAAACTCCAAATGGGGTCATGAAGAGTTGGACACAACTGAACTGATGAATTGGAAAAAATAAATTTTTTTTAGCCCCCACGTACAGGCAAAATTATTCCTGTGGCACTCCAGAGTTACTTCCCACGAATTCATGGTACTTTTCCTCAGTTGGATAATTGATTAGGCTTTGTAAGCCTGTTTATAACCTATATCTGATAACCTTGTCTCTTGTTTCACTGACCAGATTGAGATAATCTGAATTAATCTTTTTCATTCACAGAGTAGGTGTCCTTGCTCTTTTTTTAACCCTGATTCTTGTAACTGTGTGCCATTGTGATCCTGTTGTCTTCTGTATTTACGTAAGATCTTGGCGCCACTATTCATCTTTCTCTTGTTCATCTTCATTCTCTCCTTCTGCCAACTCCTCCATCAGCTTAAAAACGTTCAAACATTTTTCCCAGTCGTAAAAAGCCTTTCTTCTGTCCTATCCAGCTACAGCTCCATCTCTTTCCTTCCTTTCATCTTTAACTTCTGGAAAAAAAATTCTATTTGCCCCAAATTTCTTTTCTAATTGACCCTGCTTAATCTAATTTCTTCCTCACCCCCCTCCACACACATTCTGTCCAGTCTGTATGTACTTCTTTAGTAACCAGTGACCTCTTGAACTTACTAGATTCGATGATTTAAAAACAGCTCTTTATCCTCAAACTCTCTGAAGTTTTTGACACTGTTGGTGAGCCTCCCCTCCTAGGTACTTTATTTTCTCTTGGCAGCAGAAGCACCATAGTTCAATGATTTTCATTGTATTTCTCTAATCCCTTCTGCCTCCTTTTGTTGCTTTTCTTCTAAGTCCTTTGTTGTGGGGGTGACGTTTGAGGGTTCTGCTTTTGCAGTCTTCATCACTGTAGTTTCAACTAAAGAACTCTAAGCAGATGACTACTAAATGTCTCTCTTTAGGCCTTCTGATCTTCTTCTGAGCTCCTGTAAGACATTTGTACCTGCATGTTTCACTGGTGCCTCAGACTGTATCTGAAATCGATCTTGTTCTCTTCCCTCTAAATCTACTTCTGACTTTATTATTTCTGCCTCTGATATCACCATTCGTCCTGTCTGTCCTATCTCCTAGCTGTGTACGTATCTCTCGGTAACTCTTTGGGGTCCTTTACCTGTTACATCAAGTATCACAGCATCGGCGTGGCGCTTCTCAGCAACATCTGTGTCTTCTCCTTTCCCATTGCCATTACCCCAGGACAGGACCCCATTGTTCCTTCCCTGGACTTTTTTCTCCTTGCAGGTGTTTCTGCCAGCATTCTCTTTCTTTTTCCATTCCTCCATTCATACCATCGCTAGAGCTGCGTTCTTATGCAAAAATCTTTTTTTCCAGTCTGTGCGTTCAGACATCTTCCATGGCATCCAGGTGTCTATGAATTACAATTTAGCCTCCTCCACTTGTCATTCAAGATCCACCATAGTCTTTCACTAGCTTGTCTTTAGTTGACTCTGCACAGCCAGCTCTCCTCTCTGCTTCTGCCCCCCATAGGCCCTATGTTCCCAAGCCTTTGGGAACCTGGTGCCATCTCCAGGGCTGTTGCTAGTATCCAGCTTTGACCTTGATCAGTGTCTTGCTTTTGCATGGGCGCCTCTCTGGCCATGTCCTCGTTTGACGGCTGGTTCTTCCCTCAGGGAGCACAGCAATCCTGTGCTTCTCATGTGTTCGTTCTCTGCACTTTGCTACCTCTGTTTGGTTATTTGAAGCCCTTCGTAACTTGGCCCTTTCCTACCTTTTCAGTCTTTTCATCCCTGATTCTCTGTACTAGTGGCTTTTCTCCTCCTTGAACAAAACACTCCATCTCTTCACTGGCTCTTCCCCATTCCTGGAATGCTCTCCCACTCTATCTGTGTTTCCTGGCTTCCTTCAAGTACCACCTTCTGCAGGAAGCCTTTCCTAGGCCTCTTTAATTTTAATCTCTTGTACAGAAATATTTGCTCATTGTCTCCTTTTACCTTGTGCGGGCTGCCTTTCCTCTGTGTCCCCAGAGTCTTGCACAGTGACACATAGACACAAAAATAAATACTTGTTGACTCTCGTTGGCTCCAGAGCATACAGTCATCCAGAGGAAATAGATTGTGAATAAAATGGAGGTCACTGAGACTCATCCTTGTCTTTCCATTGGTTCCACTGATAAGTCTTATTACCTTTTCTACTGAAAGCTATACCACCAGAAATGAAAATGAGTAAAGTGAGAACATAGAATGCTGGGAGCTTTGACCTTGAATTGTTCTGGCTTATTCTATACTATGGACCTCCTCTTGGTTGAGTGTACCTTGCCCTGATGTTCTGGCTGTATTCTCTTTCCTGGTTTTTTCCTCCATGCTTGTATTAAAGCTGCTCTTTGAACATCTCCACATTATTGTATCTTTTGCTTTATGCAAAGTTATTCTTTTGTTTAAAGCTCTTTTAGAAAATTTCCAGACAAAAGTCTCTAGTAAGTAATGGCTCATATTTATAGTATCACAGCATTCAGATCAAAAGAGAAGCTAACTTAATTATACAAACAGTGCATCACACTGTATCATTCCAAAAATCAACAGAATTTCCATGCAGTATTTTCTACATTTAATTTTTATTGTTTTTTTCTTAATTACATGTAAACAAACATTTTAAACATATTTTAAAAATGTAATGTAATTTTTTGGGGTTATATTTTAAGTTCCAAATTGTCTCCCTCCCTCCTCACCATGCAGTAGAGAAGGCCACCATTTGACACAGACACACACACACACATGCATGCACACATGTGTGTGCATGTGTGTACATATGTTAATCCAGCCTATACATACTACTTCTATTTATCAGTTCTTTCTCTGGAGGAGGATACCTCTTACTTCATAGATCCTTTATGCTAAATTTGAGTATTTGTAATACTCAGAACAGTTAGTCATTCACAGTTATTCTTTGAACAGTATTGCTGTTACTGTACACAGTGTTCTCTTGGTTCTGCCCCTTTCCCTCTTCATTATTTCATGCAAATATTTCCATGTTTTTCTAAAATCAACCAGCTCGTCATTTCTTACAGCACAGAAATAAATACTCCATCACAGTCATCCACCATTCCCCAATGGATGGACCTCCAC
Organism: Phalanger gymnotis; assembly: GCA_028646595.1. Classification (NCBI taxonomy): domain Eukaryota; kingdom Metazoa; phylum Chordata; class Mammalia; order Diprotodontia; family Phalangeridae; genus Phalanger; species Phalanger gymnotis. The sequence continues at coordinate 786 of JAQQSZ010013480.1, read as the reverse complement.
TCAATTTCCAGTTCTTGGCTACCACAAGAAGAGCTGCTGTAAATCCTTTAGAACATAGAGGTTCTTTTTCTTTTCCCCTAATCACTTTGGGGAACAAATCCAATAGCTGTGTTGCTGTGTTAAAGAGCATACAGTTTTATGACTCTTTGGGCATCGTTCCAGATTGCTCTCCAGAATGATTGGATCAGTTCATAGTTCTGCCAACATTGTATTAGTGTCTCAGTTTTTCCATATCCCTTCCAACATTTGTAGTTTTCTTCTTCTATCATTTTAGCCAATCCGATAGGTGTGGGGTAATATCTCAAAGTTGTTTTAATTTGCACTTCTCTGATCAGTAATGATTTAGAGCATTTTTTCATATGACTATATATAGCTTTGATTTCTTCATTGAAAAACTGCCTTTTCATATCCTTTGAAACGTTCATTTTTTATGTTAATTTTTTTATTATTTAATATATTTAGTTTTCAGCGTTGATTTTCACAGGAGTTTGAATTACAAAAATTTCTCCCCATTTCTACCCTCCCCCCTACTCCAAGATGGCGTATATTCTGATTGTCCTGTTCCCCAGTCAGCCCTTCCTTCTGTCACCCCACTCCCCTCTCATCCCCTTTTCCCTTTCTTTCTTGTAGGGCAACATAAGTTTCTATGCCCCGTTGCTTGTGTATCTTATTTTCTAGTTGCCTGCAAAAACTTTTTTGGTTTTGTTTTTGAACATCTATCTTTTAAAACTTTGAGTTCCAAATTCTCTCCCCTCTTCCCTTCCCACCCACCCTCCTTAAGAAGTC
>JAQQSZ010013479.1:0-11746 GCA_028646595.1 Phalanger gymnotis | reverse complement strand
TAGGAAGAGAAGAGAAGGCAGGTGAGGGGGAATGAGTGAATCTTCCCCTCATCAGATTTCACCTGAAGAGGGAATACCATACATACTCAGTTGTGTATCTTACCCCACAGGAAAGAAGGAGGAAGAAGATAAAAAAGGGGAGATGATGGAAGGGAGGGCAGATGGGCTTGAAGTTAATCAAAAACAAATACTTTCGAAAAGGGACAGGGTTAAGGAAGAAAATTCAATAAAGGGGGATAAGTTAGGAAGGAGCAAAATATAGTTAGTCTTTCACAACATGAGTATTGTAGAAGGGTTATACATAACGATACGCATATGGCCCATGTTGAATTGCTTGACTTCTTAGGGAGGGTGGATGGGAAGGGAAGAGGGGAGAGAATTTGGAACTCAAAGTTTTAAAAAATAGATGTTCAAAAGTAAAAAAGTTTTTTTTTTTTTCCAAAATAAGATGCACAGGCAATGGGGCGTAGAGATTTATCTTGACCTACAAGAAAGGAAGAGAAAGAGGGAGGGGAGGGGAGTGGGGTTGACGGAGGGAGGGGCTGACTGAGGAACAGGGCAACCAGAGTGTACACCATCTTGGAGTGGGGGGGGGGTGGAAATGGGGAGAAAATTTGTAATTCAAAATCCTGTGAAAATCAATGCTGAAAACTAAACACATCAAAAAATAATAAAATTAAAAAAATTAAAATTAATATAAAAATCATTCATGAAATTAATAGTTAAAAAAGGAAGCAAGTCGGTCACATGAAACTAGAGTAAAGGAAAACAGAAAGCTAGCCAAAGTATCTACAGAATGGTAACATTCTCCGAGAAATGCTTCCAGTGCATTAGGTAGAACTTTTGGACGATTTATGGGAGAATCTGGAGAAGAATTACAGAGGGGGGCGGGTTGTGGATAGGTCGCAGTACCCGTATTACTGAGTTCAGGGATCCATTAAAGTATATATTAAATATTAGCAGGATTTTATTAAAATTGAAGATTTTATGCTCTACCTTTAATAGCTCTATAAAAAAAATGTAGTTACCTTTTCTTTTTTTGTTGTTTTACTTCCTCTTTTAAGATACTATTTTGTCCCTGTGATTATTTTTGCATAATGTGCTTTTAGGGTAACCCAATTCCCACTAGTACTCCTCTTTTTACCTTTAACTCCTCCATCTCTTTCAACCCTCTCCACCTCCATTGACCAATTTATTTATTCCTTTTTTCCTTGTTCCGTTTAGTTATATAGTTCTTTCTTCCTTTCTCCCTTTTTCTTAGCTAATTCAAAATCCTTCTTCCTCTCTTCTCGAGCCTCTTTTCCGTACCTTTTTTCCAGAAAGGATTTCCCCTTTTTTGTTTACTATGGACTTGACTAGGATACAGCACGCATTCTGCCCTATCCTCGACCTCCACTTTACCCTTTCACGTACTCTCTCATTCTGTACTTTAGTTCCACAAAATATATTTACTGGGGAGGGGCAGTAACTGGGTCTCTGTTGATTCAGGCCTGGTCTTCTACCACCTCCTCTACTGTTTCTTTACATTTCCCTTTCATCTTCATTTCTTTGTGGACTTCAGAAAGAAATCTCTTACTGAGCCTTCTTTTTTTATTTTTAACCCAGTGTCTTTTCTTTCTAGTTTTTTAATCTTTTTATTGTTTAATAGTCTCTAGACTCTCTAGATATTTTGTTATTTGTTGCTTTGTTTGGTAGTTGTAGTTATTTGCCTTCTATTTCTATTTGTGGTATTTATAAGTCAAAAAATCTGCTCATGAATAAATTAAAAAAATTTTTTTCTTGCAGGAATACTTCAAGTGCCTCTCTTTTATTGAAGGCCTGTCTTTTTTCATTGATGATTAGACTCGGGTTTGCAGGGCATACATCATTTTGGTTTACATCTTTAGCTCCTTTGCTTTTCAGTGTACATTTTCTCTTCTTTCTGTGATCACTAGTAGGTACAAAATAGTTTTAGGGTTATTCAGATTTGCTTTTCTTTATGTTTTAAGGTCTTTCTCTTGGATGTTTGCAGAATTTGTTGTTTGTAGTTGGAATTTTAAAATCTAAACACTGTGTGCCTTGGAGTTTGAAGCTTTGGGTAGGTTTTGTTTGCTGGAGATCCTTTGTGTATTCTTTTGATTGTTGAAGGGAATGAGTATTTAAATAGTGCCTAGTCTGTGCCAGACCGAGTTTTAAGTGCTTTACAGATATTTCATTTGATCCTCAAAACAACCCTGTGAGATAGGTGCTGTTATTATCTCCTTTTTACAGGTGAGGAAACTGAGGCAGAAGTTCATTGACTTATCCAGGGGTCACATACCTATTATTAAATTGTCTGAATGCATATTTGAACTCCCCGAATCCAAGTTCAGCATTCTGTTCACTGCACCATCTAGCTTCCTGAGATGGGTCTTAGTTGTTTGTATTCACAGGGTTAGTCAGTTTTCTTATATTTAGTCTTTCATTGTTCTATTCAAGTGTTTTGACTAGTTCTTCTGGGAGGCTTGCAGTCCTTAAATTGACTTCGAGAGCAGTATGTTTTGCTTATATAGAAATCGTCTTCTTTGAACATTTTTCATTTCCTTTCTCCTCTTCAAGATTGTCCTTCTCTTCAGCGTATTTGTATTTCTAATCTGGTTTTCTCTCTTTTGCTTCTATTTGCCACTGAGAATTCAGGTTTTTCTGTTCCGCTAATTATTTCTGCTGCGCTGGCCATAAATTATGCAATTTGTTCTCATCAAAATTGTCTCAAGGTTATGATATATTTCTTTGAACATTCTGGAACATCCTGCTGTGGTTCCATATCTTGGGAATCCACAGGATTCTGAGTTTCATCATTTTGGTTTCCTTTGACTTGCAATATTTACTTAAAGATGTTTGCAGGCTTTTAAAGTCTTGTTACTCATCTTTACATCCGATTTTTGTCTTTTCTGTGGATTTTATCTATTTGTGCTCTAGATTTTTGACTGAATTTTCTTCTGCCTGAGTTTGTGGGTGATTTTTAGATTATTTTTTCCTTTTCAGTCAATCAGTAAACATTTAATAAGTACATACTATGTAACAGTCTTATTCTACTAAGTACTAGGGATAGAAACAGCTGCAAAAGACAGTCCCTGCTCTCCTGGAGTTCACACTCTAATGGGAGAGACAACATACAAACAAACAAAAAAATACAGGCAAGCTATGTTCAGGAAAAACAGGAAATAACTAACAGAGGGAAAGCACTAGAATTAAGAGGGATTGCTTAGTAAGCAGAAATGAAGAGGGAGAGCATTCCAGACTTAGAGGACAGCCAGAGAAAATGGCCGTAGGTGAGAGATGGGTTATCTTTTCTTGGAACAGTGAGGCCAATGTCACTGGATTGAAGAGAGGTGTTGCAAAAGTGAAATCAAAGGTCTTGGAAACAGATTGATTATGGGAGTGAGAGATAGTAAGGAGCTGAGTATGACTCCTATGAGAGATAGTAAGGAGTTGTGAGCCTAAGGGATGGGAGGATGATGCTACCCTTCACAGTACTAGGGAAGGCAGGAGGAGAGGAGAGTTCAGGAGGAAAGATAAAATGAGTTCTGTTTTGGACGTGTCTACTAGACATTCGTCTAATTTAAGATGTCTGAAAGGCAGTTAGAGATGTAAGACTGGATGTCAACAGAGAGGTTAGGATAGAAGAGGTAGATTTGAGAATCATCACGATAGAGATGGTAATCAGTTACTTGGGAGCTGATGAAATCACCAAGTGGAATAGATGTGGGAGAAGAGAAGAGAGCCCTGGACAGAATAGAACCCTGAGGGACACCTACAGTTAGAGGGTGTAATCTGGAAGGGGATCGATCCATCAAAGGAGACTGAGGAGAGGTCATTTAGATAGAAGGAAAATGAGAAGAGAGCATAAAGGAGAAGAGTAAGCAGGCAGTGTCAGAGACTTCAGAGGTCAAGGAGAATGAAAACAGGAAAAGCCATTGGATTTGGCAACTCAGATATCATCAGTCACTTTGGAGAGAGTATTTTTGGTGGAATGGAAAGGTTGGGAACTGAATTGTGGGGTTAGGGGAAGGGAAGAGTAGAGGAGAGGAAAGAAGAGAGAGTGGTCAGGCCAGACAGGACAAAGTGGATAGAAGGATGGGACAGGTAGTGGAGTGCAAGGAAGGGAAAAAGAGGAGAGGAACAAGGAGGATAGTAGAGGTACCGCAGACAGCCTTTTCAAGTTTAGTCATAAAGGGCAATCATATATGGCTATAGCAGGGATAAAAAGATCAAGTGGGGGCTTTTTCAGGGTGGGGGAATACACAGGCGTGTTTATAGGCAGTGGGGAATGAACCAGCATACAGGAAGAGACTGAAATTAAGTGATTGCTTACCAACCCCTTCCCATTTGATGGTGTATTTATTTCCAGAGCTGGACCTCAAAATTCTCAGCATCCACCATCATTGGAGAATTTACTCTTCACTTCTCTAACCCTGTCCCAAGAGACTTCTGGGGGACAGGACTGACTCCAATCAGATTCTTTTTGTTCAGGCCTAGATGCATCCTTATTCTCTAACCCCTTGCCCAGGAATCTATAGACTTCAGTCTAGTAGGTGTCCTGGGGAGAATTTTTGGGAATAATAAAATTAGGAAATAGAGATCACAATTTAAAATTTGTTTATACTACCCTAGTAGGATAGTGTACTTGGATAGGATACTAGTAGGTTTTATGATACCATGGTCCTCTCAAACTGTCAGTTAAAAAAATGCATTATCCTTCATTTCCAAAACTTAAGTCCCACATTATCTGAAAACTCTGCTGTTTCCTAGGATGAAATAGAGCTTTGGAACACATTTAAATGTGTGTATATATACAAGTTAAATTAATTTTTATGACATTATTAAACTTTTAATTTACTTTTATAAATGATTTTATATTCTAAACTTATAGGGGCAGCTAGATGCTATAGTGAGTGGATAGATCACCAGGCTTAAGAGTCAGGAAGACCCTTCCTAGCTTGTAACTCCAGACAAGTTACTTAGCCTCTGTTTGCCTCAGTTTTCTCATCTATAAAATGAGGATAATGAGAGTACCTACTTTGCAGAGTTGTGAGAATCAAATGAGAAAATAGCTATCAAATGCTTAACACAATGTCTGGCATAAGCTTTATGAATGTTATTATTATTATTATTATTACACTTGGTCACCTCATCTTTCCACTTGGCAAGGAGGATCAAGTATTTTTTAACAGAAGATGGTTCTAGACTCTTGATCTCTTTATTGTGATAATAGATTTATAGCAGTTAAACTTCTTTAAGAAAGGTTGAGATTATAATTTAACATATCCCCCTTTCCTAATTTACCATTTTGGGAGGGGGGCATCAGGCCAATTACATAGATTAAATTGGAGTTGCTTTATTTGAATACTGTTATCCTGTCATAGTCTTCTAATTTGATAGCTTTTTCTTTGTTCTAAGAAATTTGTTGTCTGACTGTACAAAGATGATTTCCACATCAGTAAGCAGTAAAGCCAATGAATTTCATTATTTTTATTAAGTGTTTAGCATGCACAGGGATTCCTGATTCTCTTAGTGAGAGAAGTCATATGCATATTTATATGCAGTAGGTCTTTGTATAGGTCACAAGCCTTTGAACTTTCTAGTTTCTTGCTGCTGAACAATGCTTTTACCATATTTCCACCTTTCTCTTCTATTGTCTGCTTTGTATTGAAGTCACTGAATATTAAAAGTATTTGTTGATTTAATATGGAGTCTCTTCTTATTGCAGCATGGTGTAGTGGATACAAGTCTGTCTACTTACCTATCCTGGTTGGCTGAACACAGAGGAGAGTAACTTAAGCTTTCAGTGCCATAGGCAACTCTCTAAGACTATATTGCATAGCTATAGGGAGTTTATTTGCCCAGATTTCCCTAGTCAGTGAAATCAAGTCATAGTTACTTGGTTCCGAATAGTTAGCAGTTTATCCAAAATAGTTGTTGTATCGTTATCAGTTTTCAAGTAGGTTGTACAATGAATGAATTTTGTAACTTGATGTCAGGAAGATCTGAGTTTGAATTTTCATATTCTTAATTAGCCACAAGTCCCTTTACTTTTCAGCCTCATTTTTTTCATCTCTTTTGTTGTTCATTCATTTTTTTCAGCCACGTCTGACTCTTGGTGACTCCATTTGAGGTTTTCTTTTCAAAGATACTGGAGCAGTTTGTTATTTCCTTCTCTAGCTCATTTTACAGATGAGGACACTGAGGCAGGCAGAGTTAAATGACTTGCCAGGGTCACATAGCTAATTAGGGTCTTTTTTTCATTAGTAGTCACATATTAGATTCTTCATTTTAGAAGCTATGCAGGGTCAGGTCTAGGTCGAGCTACTTCCTGTTCATAAGTAGGTGATTTGGAATTTTCCTCTTGAGATTCTGCCAATTTCTGAAAACTCTGTACCTGTATTATTGTTAAATGATGACAGCAGTTTTGATGGGAATGTTTTATAGATTTTAGAAATTGATTCATTTATTAATTGTTCTTTGAGACATTTTCGCTGAAAAAGTGTACTTATAAGTTAAAACAGTTTTTACTACAGCGGATTGGTCATTCCTGTGTCTAGTCTTATTTATGGCTTTGCTGATAACCCTCACTTGAATAAATGGTATACTCATCTGATAAATAGGACTTAATATTTTTACTACTCACAGGGTTGTGGTAAAGCCACTTTGTAAATTGTAGTGAAATTTGTAAATATAAATGACTATGGTTCTTGAGCACATTTGGAGTCACTAAAAATATCAAATTGTATCAAATGTTTAGTATGTTAAGCCCTTGGAAGTTGGAACAAATAATTTTTAAAAAATTTAAGATGGAATTTTTGGATTTCCCAGGTTTCAGTTACTTTCACTGTAATTTTGGTGTACTATCACCAGATGGCAGCAATATGCCATAGTCATGTACTCCTAAGCTGCATGATGTGGTTTTCCTGTTGTTGTTTGTTCCAGAATCATTCAGAAGAGAGGTTTAAGTGAAAATGTAAAAGAAATGAGGTTGCAGATTGGAGATATAAAGAAGAAGAATCAGAAAGCTTATGCAGAGACTAGGGAATTTAGAACAAAAGATCTACACTGTGGCAGTAGATTCTCAGAAAAAGAGAACTATAGAATGAGAATGCAAAAAATGCAATGGAGAAAGGAGAAACAATGAACTTTCAAAAAATTTTAAGTTTATAAGACTATACAAAAGCAGTATGTGGCAAGAATAGCTGCATTGGAAGATATGATGTGAAGAGACAATTTAAGGATTATATGTTTTCCAGGAAATAATAATGGAAAAAAACCCTCAAAGTATCAAGTAATCATACAGAAAAATTTCCCAGTAATATTGGAAGCATGTAATAAAATACAAATCCTGGGGGATTCACAGAGCCACAACATTAAAAAAAACCCAAGTTAACTAACTCATCAAGAAACTTTGTCGTCACATTTCAGAATTAAAATGCAAACTTTATATGCAACAAGGGAAAATCTCTTCATATTCAAAACTGAACAACAATTTTACTCCGTGCTTATTTATTCATTCATTCATTTATTTAGGAGGAAGGCAGGGCAATTGGGGTTAAGTGATTTGCCCAAGGTCACACACAGCTATTAATTGTGTCAAGTGTCTGAGGCTGAATTTGAATTCAGGTCCTCCTGACTCCAGGGCCAGTGCTCTACTCACTGCGCCACCTAGCCGCCCCTGTTACTCCATGTTTATTTAAAAAGAATTTTTTTTAAAGGATAATTTGAGATGATATTCTGATAACCAGAGACAGTTTTGATCCCAAGTTAGACTTTTCAAACCTGAGCTTAAGCATAAAAAAAACAATTAGACATTCGATATCACTGAAGAATTTAGATTATTCTTTCAAAATAACCTAGATATGAGTAGGCTATTCAACATGCAAACTGACATCAATAAAAAGTTAAATACTCTCAGACAGTAATGGAAGACCAAGAAATAAAACCTTGGTTTTCGTTTGGCCAAGACACATATCTGGGTTAGGTGGTAATCTTTAAGTTGTTTTATTTTCTTAATGAAACAAATCTTACACGTTGCTTGAGAGATCACAAGAAGGCATAGCTTTAATGGGCCAGAAAGGTAATGATCAAAAGGTATAATAGGGAAAATGAAGAGAATGAATGAATGAGCATTTGTTGAGTGTCTGTTACAGTCCAGATGCTCTGCTAGGTTCTGAGTATATGAAGACAAAAGTGTAATAGTCCCTTGTCAAAAGGAGCTTACGTTCTAGTAAAAGGAAACAGCACACATAGGGGGATATTGTCCAGCAAAGTTAAATTTGTCCAGAGTCGTAGGAATGGTGAGTGGAGCTCATACCCTTTCTGGGTGGCATTGATTTGCTTTTTGTTTTTAGAATGAATTGTCAGGGCTGTAGACAAAGTATCCCTAGTTGTTTGGGAAATGGATGCAAAACATAGGGTGAAGCCTATGTCTCTTAGTTGAGTTCTAGGCTCTTAGTCGAGTTACCACTTACTCATTGGCCAAACTCTGTCTACGGATAGAGATTAAAGTAAGTGGATGAAAATAGAGGAGTAACCGGAAGAAGTAAATTAATTTCTCAAGGAAATAAGATTTTATCTCATTGAAAATCAATGTTAAGGTTGTAGGGATAATACAGAGGAATAGATTGGGGTGGGACAAAGGGAATGACTAGTTAGTGGCTGAGGGGAAAGGTAGATAAAAGCTTTTAATTTTCTCTCCCTACCTTTGTGGGTGTTGAGAGAATAAGACTAGAGCTTTGGGAGGAAGATGACAAAGGGAGAAGTGGGATTTGGGAATAGCCAGCAGAAAGTGAAAGGCAGCATAGAGAAGAGACCTCACAGAGTGGAGAAGAAATGAGACAAGATTCTTGCAAAAAACTCTGCTCAAGGTATTGGGTAGTGGATATTTCAGGAGATTATCGTCTTCAAGAAGGAAATTTGAGTCACCCATCTTTGCCACTAAGGGAAAGAATTTGTCTTGGTTCCTGGAATGGCAAAGCTTAAGGAGAATTGAATGGAGAGGAAGGAGGAGTCAGGTTGAAAAGGAGAATGGCAGCATAGAAAGGGATAGGGAGAAAAGAATGATAATTCATAGGTTTGGAGCCTCTGAACCAGGTTTCCCACTGCAAACTCCTGCCTCTGTTATGAAATAATCTTCCTGGGTATATGGTCTAGGGAATCCTATAAGGAGTCAGAAGAAGAGGTAGAATGAAAGCAACATTCCATGGAGAGAGACTTTACAATTAATCTCAGTGAGATAGAGGAATGGCTGAGGTACAGGAAGTTACTAGGAACTGAACTCATATCTGAGCTGGGATGAGGAAGAGAAATACAAATAAAAGAGAGTGAAAACAACAATAAAAGGAAACTCCAGGAGTATGGGGTTGGACAAGGTCAGGAAAAGAAACTGGGCTTTGATTAGTGTAAGCAAAACAAGCTGTAGAGACTAAATGCTGACTTGATGGGTGGGGAAGGGTTTGTGTGTATTTAATAGAAGGAAAAAACTTTAACAATTATAACTCTAAATATGAATGGATTAAGTTCTCCAATTAAAGGAAAAAGAGTAGAGGAATGTGAAAGACTCATGTGTATCTCATCCCAGGACCAACCTAGTTAAATAAATAACCAGGTGTGTAGGCCAGAGTGCTGGCTACTAAGGTGATGAGCTTTTAATCTATAGAAACTTGTTAGTGTTTTGGTGAAGGGAAATATTCATGTTGATGAAATCGTGGATTGTTCAAAGTATCAAGAGCGGGTTCCTAACATGAGCTCCTTGAAGATGTTTTTTTATAAACATTTTTATAACTGTTTTTCAGTATAATTACTTTGTAATCCTCTATTTTTTGGTTTATAACCAAACATTATTCTGGGAAGGGGGAGTCAATAAACTTCATGAGATTGACAGAAGGTTCATGTTACAAAAAAGTTTAAGAACTGTTCATCTAGAGAAAAATCTTTAGCACAAGGGTGGGGAACCTGCAGCCTCGAGGCTACATGTGACCCTCTAGGTTCGCTAAGATTCAGTCAAAGAGCCACAATTGAGGGATTCCCCACCCCAGCTTCAGCAGATCAACTACCAAGTATGAATTTTGTTCTTTTTCATTTCTTTTTGTTAGATTGTTGTGTGTTGGGTTTATGTCATTTAGAAAAAACCATGTAAGTCAATTAGAAAAAAATTTGTTGATATTTTAGAAAAATGGTTTTTATGTGCCTTTATTTTTTCTATTAAGCACTTTTTTTTTCCTCCTCCCCAGCTCTCAAAAAAAAAAATCCTTTGTAACAAGTAAGCATAGTTAAAATAAATTTGGACATTGGTCATATTCAAAAATTTGTAGCTCATTCTGTACAAATTTTTAATAAATCTTGGGTAGTAGTATACATTGTATCATACTTATTTGCATACGTATTATATCATTACTTATTAGGGGCTATTTTTACCTCTTTATAACCCCAGTGCCTAGAGTAGCACCTTAAACATAATAGGAACTTGATGTTTCTTGAATTGATTTCCTCACTGATTATGTGTTTGATGCCGCAAAATAAAATCAATCTGACTTGATCTTGTATCTCATCCTATTTCTATATTTCATTTCACAATCATGCCTAGTAAAAAAGCCACATACACTTGTTCCCTTTATTTTCTTCTTACTGCCCAACCCCTCGCTACTTGCCCTCCAAACCAATTCAACTGAAAATGTTTCTCTAAAGTTCTCAGTAATTTCATACTTGGCAAGTCTAATGGCTACTTCTCAGTTCTTATCCTATCTGCAGCATTTAACACTGGTGACCAACCTCTCCTCTTGGATAGTTCTCCCTGGATTTTGATGACACTCTTCTCTTGTGGTTGTTTTTCTAACTGTCTGACTGCTCCTTTTCTGTCTGCTTTGTTGGATGTTATCTAGATTCGTACCCTAACTGTGGGGGTGCACCAAAACTGTTTCTTGAGTCTCAGTGATCTTAGCAGCTCCCACAGGTTTAGTTCTCACTATGTAAGATGACTCTCAGATCTATATATGTAGTCCCTTGTCTTTTCTCCTGAGTTTTTGGTCCCATGTCAGCAATTACCTGTTGGACACTTCTAACTGCAAATCTCATAGGTATCTGAAATTCAACACCTCCAAACTAGAACTCATTTTGCACCCTCCCCAACCACTACACCCCAAATCTACCTTTCTTCTTAACTTCTTTGTTTCTGTCAAGAGTACCACCCTTTTTCATTTATTTGGACCCAAGACTTCCTCTAAACTCTTCACCCCAATTCAGTTAGTTGTCAAATATTATTGATTCTACCTCTAGAACATGTCTTGTATTTGGACCCTCCCCTCATGCAGACACTACATTGGTTCCATTCTCCTCCTCGCTCTCCTAAGCCACTTCAGTACCAGTGCACTTTCTCCTTTCACCTTCAACTCTTAGAATCTCTAGTTTCTTTCAGGGCTCAGGTTACCATATTTCCCCATGTATAAGATGCACCTTAATTTTGGGGCCTGAAATTTGAAAAAAAAATATGTTACATAAAGTTATTGAACTCAAGTTTTATTCATCATAAAATTCATACAATAATACAATGAGATTCAAGGACCTTCTGCTCATAGCTTTCAGCCATCTTTTGGGCAAGTCTGGTGCATGTACACATGCCTAGTCCATTCCGTTTCATGAACCTGAAGCACCAATTGTGTCCTTTGAAATCAGGAACTTCTTTTTCATCAGCAATTCTTCTTGCCTCATGCTGAACCATCTTTGTGGACACAGGAATTCCAAT
>JAQQSZ010013478.1:0-11746 GCA_028646595.1 Phalanger gymnotis | reverse complement strand
GGTGACTGGGCAGAAGCCTTAGTCCTGTGGTGAAGCCTTAGTTTCATTTTCTGTGAAATGGGGAGACTGGGCTGGATTCTCTCCAGGCTTCCTCCAGCTCAACCTCATATCCTCAGTGTATCCAGCAGATTCCAGCTTCGCTTTGATGTCAGATACACTGAGGAGTGAACCCAGAATACAAACGATCATTCATCTATCTACAATACAATAACAAAGCACCCTCTGAGTTGTGCAGCACAGCTCATACTGCTCCCATTTTAGAGATGTGGAGGCTGAGATCCAAAATGGCGAAGAGACCTTCCCAAAGTCACACCGTTGACATAGAGATGGCTGTTGCCTCTGGTTCCATTTACACTGTAGAAGTTAGGATGTACAACCTTCTCCTGGTCTCCTTCCTTCATTCTCTGTGCCCCCCTACACGTTCTTCCACAATTCTCTGATAATCTACTGCATTCACACACACAATTTGTGCCAAGACGAAGGTGTCAGCATATTTGGTTTCCCCAACAGAATGTAAATACCTTGAGGACAGGGACTGTTTAGAGTTTGACTTTGTAAAGCCAGTCCCTGGCACTCGGTGGGTACTTGGTAAGCTTGTTCAGAGGAGATCACATTTTCCCTCTGTTCTTTTTAAAAAATATTTTATTTTTCCCCAAATTAAAATATTAAAACAAATTTTTTAAACACTTTAAAAAATTTTTGAGTTCAAAATTCTATCCTTCCTGCTTTTCCTGAGAGAGTAAGCAATCAGATATAGATATACATGTGCAATTATGTAAAACATTTCCATATTAGTCATTTTGTACAAGACTCAAATAAAGGGAACAAAATGAAAGAAAGTGAAAACTAGCATGCTTCAGTCTGTATTTAATCAATGTTACTTCTTTCTCTGGATGCACATAGTATGCTTCATCATTAATCATTTGGCGGTGTCTTGGATCACTGCATTGCTAAGAATAGCTAAGTCATTCACAATTCGTCATTGAACAATGTTGCTGTTACTGTGCACAATGTTCTGCTTCTGTTCACTTCCCTTTGCATCAGTTCATGTAAGTCTTCCAAGGTTTTTCTGAAGTCTTCCTGCTTGTCATTTCTTGTAGCACAATAATATTCCATTACAATCATATACCACAATTGTTCAGCCATTCCCTAATTGATGGGCATTCTCTGATTACCAGTTCTTAGCCACCACAAAAAGAGCTGCTATAAATATTTTTTGCACAAATAGGTCCTTTTCTCCTTTTTGGGATGTCTTTTGTATAGAGACCTCACAGTAGTATTGCTGGATCAAAGGGTATACACGGTCATGCACCATTTTGACCTTATCTTGGTATATGGTGTGAGACAGTCTGTGTTCTGTGAAGTTTGGATTCAATTAAAGGGCTTCACTTGAGGACCTAGAAAGCCACATGTGGCCTCAAGGACACAGGTTCCCCACTCCTGGACCTAGTTTCTGCCGTACTGTTTTCTAGTTTTCCAAGCAGTTTTTGTCAGATAATGAGTTTTTCTTTCAAAGGCTTGTATTTTTGGGTTTATCATAGTAGAAGTCTGCACAACCTGCGACCCGCCAAAGGATTTTGGGTGGCCCATAAAAATGTAGAGGAAAACATCCTGTACATTTTTCACAGGCAGGCCATAGGTTATGCAGCTCTGATGTAGTATGTTATTATGGTCACTTACTATAGTGTATTGTGTACCTAATCTATCCCACCAATCTGCCACTCTTTGTCTTAGCCAGTACCAGATTGTTTTGATAATTGCTGCTTTATTTTGAGACATGGTATGGCAAGGCCCTCTGTTCTTAATGTCCAGGGGGCATCTGCCCAGTAGTGGGGAAGGTTTCACACTGTTTGGCAGTGAGGTTAGAACCACTTATAGTCCAATAGGCTCACCATGTATTTGTCAGGCCTTAACATCTTTATCAGTTTGGTGAGTATGAGGTGAACCCTCACACTTACTTTAGTTTGCTTTTCTCTTGGGAGCAATTAGGAGCATTTTTCTATGTTTCTTGATAAAGTGGGTTCATTCCTTCTGCCCCCTGATTCAGTCCATGAGGATTGTGTCTTGGGCTTGCAGATAACCGTAGGTGTGGAAGGTGTCTTATATTGTCTTCTACATTGTTTTGAGGCTGTGGTTTTACTGTAATCTATAACAAAAGATGTTGCTCTAAAGCTGACTTAGGCCAAACAATGTTCTGTTCCATGAGGGAATCCTTCCCAGGTAGCCCTTGGCTTGGGGTTTATTAAATTTTGGCCTTCTATATTTGGTTGCACAAGGGTCTCACTGACACAGACTGTTCCATTAATCTGCTTTTTGGTTTTAGTCCTCATTAAATTGTCTTGGTGACTCTTTCACAATACAGTGCACTGAAAGGCCTCCTTTCATGCTGATTTTTAAAAATTTCTTCCTTCTCATTCTTTCACGTGCATCGTATTGGGCTTTGATTAGTGAATTCTAGCAAGTGGTATCTGACTGGTTTACCCCCAAGTCCACACATTCATTTTGGTGTGGTTATTTACGCCTAGATATGGTTATTTTTGCACATTGGTACAGCCGAAGAACTAACCACATATGTCTATCTGATCAATTTTTCCTTTATTCCATGGTGTTTTATAATTTTATTTTTAAAAGTCCTATATGTATCTTGATGTTGTCTACGCTGTGTAGTTATTGTGAATGGAGTTTCTTTTTCTAGTTCTCCCTCCTGGGTTTGGTTAGTAAAACACAGAAAGGCTGATGGATCATGTAGGATTAGTTTGTATACTGCTACTTTATTGAAACTATTAATTGCTTCAACTATTTTTTTTCTTCAGTGGCTTCCCTCCTCTTTATCATGGCATCTTCTTTCTGGAGCCCCAAAATACCAGATATTTCACATTCGTGCCGAAATGGCAGCTATGGCATCAGCTAAAGTAATTATCATAAGGTAAGCTGCATAGCTTACACAACAGGGCACTGTGCCTGGTGCGAAAGTCAGAAGCCCACAGTGGTGACTGGTAAGGGGAAAGCAAGGAAGGGAAGGAACATTTATATGGCTACTACTGTGTGCCCAGCACTGTGCTGAGCACTTTTTAAAACATTGTCTCATTAGATAACTAAGAAAGGCATGTCAATATAAATGAGCATCTGACTCAGTATGTATAGGGTCATAGAAAGTTGGAAGAAACCTCAGAGATCGAATCAGAATTCCTCCCTTTATCAGATTAGGTAACAAGCCCAGAAAGAGCTGAGGGGGTGAAAGGAGGTGAGTGACAATGTTGTGGCTTGGGCCAGAGCCCATGACTCTAGGACCAGAGGACTGTTTCCCTCAGCTCTTGATGCTTCAACGGTCATGGCGCCATCCCAGCCTACTCTCCCCTCCCCTCACATCTGGCCAATCCCAGAGAAAGAGGAGCATCCATCTAGTCCAAGAGGAGCCCAGGCCTGGGAGCCAGAGCCCTCCAGCCACAGGTGACCCCCACCTATCCATCCAGTACCCTCCACATGAGGGCTGTCTGCCTTGGAGGCCATTTATTCACTACCTTCCTATGGGAATCTTGCTGCCTTGTCCTAGAGTTCAGAAGGGGAAGGGACCTTAGGGATCAGTAAGGCCGGTCTCCTCATTTTGCGGTTGTTGTTGTCCAGTTGTGTTTGACTGGACCCTATTTGGAATTTTCTTGGCAGAGATACTGGAGTGCTTTGCCATTTCCTTCTCCAGGTCATTTTACAGATGAGGAAACTGAGGCAGACAGGGTGAAGTGGCTTGCCCAGAGTCACACAGCTGGGAAGTGTCTGAGGCCAGATTTGAAATCAGAGAGGTGAGTCTTCCTGACTCCAGGCCCAGCACCCTAACCACTGAGCCACCCAGCTGCCCTTCATTATATGGGGGAAGAAACAAGGCCTAGGGAGAGCCAACGCCTTGCCCAGGGTCACATGCCTAGTAAGTGTCCAGAGCTCAGCTTCCAACTCTCAGCCAGGTGATGTAGGTCACCTCACCGTCTCAGGGGTAAGAATCACTCCACCTCTTGCCCCCTGGGGTTCCCTGAAGCCCCTCTGGGTTGTGCCTTTAGCTCCTGCCAGAACCCACTGAGCCTGGTTAGGAGAAGAGCAGAGTGGATGCATTTGGCCCAAGGAAGGGGGTCTGCCAAGCAGATAATGCAGCCCTAGTCTGCTGCACCCAGTGGGGGAGGGGATGGAGCTGTTTCCCTGGCCTTTTTTCTACATCCCACTGCCTGGCAGGAGGCCTGTTTACCAAGCTTTTGAGTACCTTGGCCTCTGGGAGATGAGTCACTGATCTCACTTTACCACCTGTCATCCCCTCACATATGCTTCTGACCTTTGCCCCCACTTTGGGACAGTTTGTCTTCTCTTCTGTCACTCAGGGCCCCTTTCAGCTGCACCAACTGAAAATGAAGGCACCCGCCGGGACCATCGTATTTCTTGAAAAAGACTTTTCTGAGGTAGAAAGAGGCTTGGATTTGGGGAGAGGAACCAGCCTCGAACCTGGCCCCTTTTGTGTTCCTCTCCCTCCTTTCCTGTGACCCCGCATGTCAGTAAATGTGTTTCTAGTACATTCGCCTCATGTCTCAGTGTCTGGCAGAACACATCGGGTTCCTCAGTGCCCGGCCTGGGTCCTATCTGTCTTCTTATCACCCTGACCTACACACAGCACCATGAGGTGGATTCATAGTCTAGCTTATTGGGGAGCATTGCCTTGATGTGGCATAGGAAAAGCGGATGGGCCTGTCTATCAAGAACGGGCCCGCACAACATACAGCAGCTTGTGACCCATCAAAGAATTTCTAGGGCCTCGAAAAATGTAGGGTTGACCCTGAGCACACAGCAACCAACAGTCTTCAGTCTGTCTCTAGTCTAACCTATCTGCAGCCTGAAGAAGCTTAGCCTATTTTAATTTTGGCCCCAATCTACTGCCAAGTTGTGCAGGTCTGGTCAAGAATAAAGGAAAACAGAGAGACCAGCCACAGGGGTACAGTGTGTCCCCAAGATGCCAATGGAAAGCCTTCAAGGAAGAATCATGGAAACCCGTGGAGGAGAACGAATGGACAGATGCATTGTGGTGGGCTGGGTGGTGGACTACACTGGGGGAGAGGCCCACACCCACCCCATGAGGTCACAGAGCCACCAAACACCAAAGCCAGTTGTCTCATGGGTCTGTAAAGGCCCTAAACAATTTCCCAGCCACAAGCCAAGCCATTCCTGCTTTCCTCCTATTGAATTCTAGGTAGGTTTGCTCAAGACTAGCTCTATGGAGAAATGTTTGTTAATTGATTACTAACTGACTACTGACACCCAGACAGTAAGGGCTTCAGAAGTGTTTGTCAAGTGAATGAATGAATGAAAAACAAACACGGCAGGCCCTGTGGTTGGAGGCCAGGGTCTCATTTCCTTGTAGTTCCCCAATTCCACCAAGAGCTCCACCAAGGTGAGGGCTTGTACTTTTCCCAGATGCCCAGGCATGGGGAGAAACAGGAACAGAATGGGATCCTAGCTCCTTGAGGGAATTCATGAAAACATCACCACCTCAAATGGGTCAGAAAGACCAGAGCCTGTATTTAGCATTTCTAAAATCACAAATGTGGTTAACAAACAGCTTTCTCATGGACATACACACATGTGGTATGTGTGTGTCTATGTGTGTGTATGTTGGGAGCTCTGGGGGCTGGGGACCCCACAATCACAGCCTTAGAGAATAAGAGAAAGGGATATTGTCACTCTTCTAGACTCTTTACAATCTGGCTCCTGACCTTTTTCTTTTTTTTCTTTTATTTTTCACTTATGAAATAAAATAAGCGTTTCCATAACATAGTAGAATAATGAGAAGATGTACAAAACTGTACATTTCTTATGTACAACTTGATTTTTTTCTTCTCCACCCTAGGCTACCATTAGACACAAATAGGTATGTGTGTATGTATATACACACACACACGTAAATATGTAAAACCATTCTATACCTTCTTCTATTTATCAGTCCTTTCTCTGCAGAGAGTGTCTTCCTTCATAGGTCCTTTGTAGTTAATTTGAGTATTTATAAGAGTCAAAATGACTTAGTCACACAAAGTCATTCTTAAAACAAGGTTACTGTTACTGTATATGGCGTTCTCTTGGTTCTGATCATTTTGCTTTTCATTATTTCATGCAAGTCTATCCATTTTTTCTAGGATCGTCAAACTCATCATTTCTTAGAGCACAACAGTTTTCCATGACAATCATATACCACAGCTTGTTCAGCCATTCCCCAAATGATGGGCATCCCCACAATTTCCAGTTCTTTGCCACCACAAAGAGAGCTGCTATAAACATTTCAAGACATAGAGGTTCTTTTCCTTTTCCCCTGATTCCCTTTGGAGATAGACCTGGCAGTGGCATTGCTCAGTCAGAGGGAATGGGCAGCTGGAGAACTCCTTGGGCACTAAAACTGCTCTCTCCACAGTAACCAATGACTTTAGCTGCTGTGCCCATCTTCCTCCTTGACCTCTCTGCAGCTTCTGGTTGGTCAATCTCTTCTTGGTTTCCTTTGCTGGCTCTTTATCTAGGTGGTCAAGTCTTCCCTAAGGCTTGTCAATCAGGTCAGTCAGTCAATAAACACTAAGTGCCCGTGGCACTGCCCTCCATGCTGTGCTAATAACAATCCAACCCTAATTCCAGTGCTAGTATAGACCCTCATCACTACTGCAAGAGCCTGCTGGCGGGTCTCCTGGGCTCCAGTCACTTTTCTAATCAGTGGTGGAATCGTTCTTCCATGTTTCCCTTCCTAATTGCCTCTGCACCAACACATACACACAGACAGACAGACATACACACACATGCACACACACACAGTGAGCCTGGACTGGGAGGAGGGTGGGCCCTTAACAGTAATAGGGAAGTCAGGAAGAGGGGAGGACTTGGGGGAAAGAGAATGAATTTGGTTTTGGACATGCTGAGTTTAAGGGATCCATGGGGGTCTCTGTTTTGGGATGTCCAGTGCAGGCAGCTGGAGATTGGAGGCTGTAGGTCTTCAGAGAGGTTCAGACTTCATAAATAGATCTGGGGAATCATCTGCATAGCAAGGATCGCCGGAATCCATGGCAGCTGATGAGTTCACAAAGGGAAATAGATACATGTGAATGGATGGATGGATATGTGCCTATGTCAAACCATACCACGAGTGTGTCTGTTCTCTTTGCTTTTAAAGCCCCTCACAGTCCACCACTCTCCTGCTTTCCAGGCTTGTTACTTACACCTTATTTCACGTACTCGTCGATCCAGTAATTCTGGCCCCTTGTGGTTCCTCAGAAGATGCCCATCTCCTGACCGCCTTCCCGGCTGCCTTCTACCCCCATCTGCCCTTCTGCGCTTCCTAGTTTCCTTCAAAGCTCAGCCCAAGTCCCACTTTCTGTGAGAAACCTTCATTGGCCCCGTCAATGCTGGCGCCTTCCCTGACATCATCCCTCATTTATCCCGTATGTGGCATCTTTGTACCTAGTTGTTGGTGTGTTTTCTTCCTCATCAGACTGTGAGCTCTGGAGGGATGGGATTGTTTTTGCCTTTCTTTGCATCCCTTAGCACAGTGCCTGATACACAGCAGGGGTTTAATCAATGTCATCTGACGTGACTCGATAACTTGTAGTCCAGTCAACTTCCCAGCTGGTCTAGCCCTGCTCCCCTCATCCTATACTTGTAAACTCGACTTTTATTCATCCAAGCTTATGATTTTACGTTGGTCCCTCTTAAATCTTGCTAGATTTGATGTTTCCTCTTGGCAAGGAGGTCTTTTAGACTCATGACTCTAAGGTCACCCAGTGTGTCAGGTCTGTGGCCCAGCCCAGTTGGGCCCCCATGCTGTCTGGGCCTTTCTCTAGGTCACTGCTGTAAAGGTTCAACCAAAGGGAGCCAATGGAGCTTCAGACCCTGAAGGGCCACATTCATCAGTCCTCACAATCAGTCCTGAAGCTACTGCACCGGACTCTTCCCCATGTAACAAGAGTCCGAGACTTTGTTAAATGCTCTGCTCCCTTTGACATCTAAGTCTCCTCCCAGTGTTGTCTGTCTTTACAATATTGTTGTCCTCGTACAATTGTTCTCTGGTCCTGCTCACTTCCCTCTGTTGTGGTTTCATGGTTTGTTTGGTGGGGGGGGGGGGTTATCTGGAATGAACTCAAACTCAGACGGCCTCTAATCCAAGTACAGACATTTATTGGGAATGATGCCTCCAATAGGCTGAATTCCAAGGGGAGCCAGCAATTTAGTAAGACAAGACAGGCAAATTTATAGCGCAATGATTCTGATTACACAACAGAAATTATGAATATTAAAAAGGTTTGTCAAGAGATTAAGTAATGGGGGAGGGGTCCCAGCCTTGGTGGGACTGTGCATGCTATTTCCCATAATGCATACAAAAAAACCCGTGGTGGTGGTGGTGGTGGTGGTAGGGTGTTTGTATGTATGATAATGATATTACAATAAGCCTCTCTATGGATGCCTACTTAGGGCTATTCTATTGTTTTGGGGGCCACATCCTGCTTAGGCACCCTGGTGGTGCTGCTTTCTGATTGGCTGACCATTCTGTTTCTGTCTGAGATTAGATGGATGTGGTTATGCTTGAGTGCATGGACACACCTGTTGTTTCTGTGGGAAATATGAGGAATGGGTCTGGGGGCAGTGGCTAGCTAGAGGCAGTGGCTGGGATCCCATCACATGCACACGACTGCCATTCTGTGGGACATATGAGCTCATGGACACAGCTGCTGTTCTAGTGAGCAGTGAAGCATATACGCAGAAGTTAGGATATTGAGTGGGGGGCACTGGCTAGGTAGCGGCAGTGAGTCTGCTGTTCAGTGAGACCTATGATTGAGTCTGGGGGCTTGTAGTGTGGCTACAGCCAGATTGTATGGTTAAATCAGGACATGCCTGCTATTCAATGGGGCTCATAAGGAAGTTGAAATACTGGGGCTGGGGGCAGCTTTATCAAGATTCCATCAGCCCTGTATCAGTTCATAGATGCCTTCCTAGAAACCATCCTGGTCACCATTTTTTAAATTAATATTTTATTTTTTCCCCAATTACACATAAAAACAATTTCTAAATTTGCATTTTTTTAAGTTTTGAGTTCCAAAATCTATCCCTCCCTCCCTCTCTCTCCTCCTTCCTCCCTGAGATGGTAAGCAATCCTATACTAGTTATACATATGCAATGATGTAAAACATTTCCAGATCAGTCATTTTGGGCAAGAAAACTCATAAAAGAAGGAAAGTGAAAAATCATCTGACAGCAGTTCTCTCTCTCGGGAGGTAGAAAGCCTTTTTCATGATGAGTCCTTTGGGATTGTGTTGGACCATTTTTAACCTCTGTTGACCCCATTTGTAAAATGAACATAATAACAGCACCCAGTTCCCAGGTTGTTGTGAGAACCAAGTGAGACAATCCTTGTAGAAGTGCTTAGCATAGTGTCTGGCATGTGGTAAAGTCTTTATAATATTTTTTTCCACCCTCCCCTCCCATACTTTCCTACTTGA
Source organism: Phalanger gymnotis (assembly GCA_028646595.1). Classification (NCBI taxonomy): domain Eukaryota; kingdom Metazoa; phylum Chordata; class Mammalia; order Diprotodontia; family Phalangeridae; genus Phalanger; species Phalanger gymnotis. The sequence continues at coordinate 2,249 of JAQQSZ010013478.1, read as the reverse complement.
CTAGGAGCCTGGTGGCTACATATTGCCTCAAGGTTCAAATATAAAGTTTGTTGGAGTTTGGGTTTTTTTTTGCCATTTAACACTTCCCAACATGACCCAATCCCATCTTTTCATGCTCCTTCTCATTCCACATTCCAAAGGTCCTCACATCCTCCTGCCCCTTCTCTGTACCATTACCTTCAAATTCTCACCACCAGGCCTTTGTACTAGCCAAGGACCATGCTTAGAAGGTCCTGCATTCCCCTCTGCTCCCCATCACAGAACCCTTCTCCCTCCAGCACTGCCTTATAAGCTCAGCCTGATCCCTCCCTCCCTGACAGCCGCATGTTTATTTTGTGTTCCAGTTACAGATGCACATGTGGTCTCCCCAGTAGAATACAGCTCCTGGGGAGCAGGGATTGTTTCATTTTCACCCCAGTGCCTAGCACTGTGCTTGGCATCTAGCAGACACTTCATAGATACCTTCTGGATGACGGATGCCTTTGTACCCCCCCCCACGCCCACCCTACAGTGCCTTGCACACCATTGGTGCCTAATCGATGATGATGAGTAACTGATTTTATTGTCAGGTCAGTGACGGTGGTGGGGCAAGGCCAGGTGCTTGACTGCCTCCCCAGTGTTCTCTCTACTCTGCTCGTGGCAGCCCATTTAGGCCTTACCAAGCACTTTCTGGTGCCCGTTTCTTGGCTGTGCCCTGTCTGTGAGGGAGGAAACTGAAGAGCTCCATGATTGAAGTGGGATATTTACTCTGCTTAGCCCCAAGGATAAACCAAGGAACAATGGGTCAGAGTCACAGAGAATTTGGGATTGGTGGGAGGAAATATTTCCCGATAATCAGAAGCATTCCAAAGTGAGCCAAGCCACCCTGCTAGGTAGTGGGGTTCTTCAAAGAGAGACCGGATGGCCCCTTGCCGGGAATGTTGCAGGCAGGATTAGCCCCAGATGACCTTGGAGGGAAGGACCTTCGAACTTTATGATCCCATAACTCGATGAGCATTCAGGGCACCAGACTGCATGGGAAGGGTGGGGTGGGGTGCAGGATGGGGGGGTCACCCCATCAAAGAAAGGGCCTCACTCCTCACCACCTGAACTCAGGTCCCAAGTTCTTCTCAGCTGTTAAAAAAAATGCACAGCTGAATTTTCCAAGCCTGTCTTAGTCAAATCTATTGAGTAATTAATCGAGAAACAGCTGACAGATGAGTCAGAGGGAACAATGCACAACAGCCCAGCAAGCTGACCTCTTTGGAAAAAAAAGGATCAATAGCTTAGGGTTTGTCAGATATTCGGCAAACATGCTCCTAGTGGTCAAGGCAAAGTTAAAGCTGGCCAGGTTAAGCAGCTGCCCTTTGTCCTCCAGCCCACTTCCCTGCTCCCACCTGGTCTTTAAAGTGGGGCTCACCGGGGCTGAACTGAGGCAGAATGAAGCAGGCAAATCTCACGTGGGGTGACCAGGTTTCCTGGCCTCCCAGCCTCCTGCCATCTCATCTTTCTCTCTGTTTCTTCTGCCACCACCTGCGACGGAAAAGACGAGGCCTGCAGCTGGGCTCTCATAGCAAGAGCCTGTCGCTTAAAGACCAGGCCATTCTTCCAGACCAGAGACACGCTACAGAGCACCCTAGGAGTTAATATCACTCACTTTCCATGACAACTGCTCATATCCCTAGTATTAATTCAGACCTCCCTGATTTGGGAGCTCCCTCACAAGGCAGATTGCAGCCCATCCCTGCCTGCACATGTCCTCCAATAAGATGGGCTCATGGAGTCCACCCTGTGTGATGGAGGCCTTCCTCAGTATTGTTGTTAAGTTGAATAATGCTTTCCCCCCAGCAGCCCCATGAAGTATTCAGGGATAAATGCGCCCCAATTACACATGGGATGAAGGGACTCCCCGGTTCACACAGCTAGTCAAGTCAATAAACATTTATTAAGCACCTACTATGTGCCAAGCACCAAGGCAAGTGCTGTCAGTGCAAAGAAAGGCCAAAAACACAGTTCTTACTTCCGAGTTCACAATCTAATGTCGAGTAAGCTGGCAAAGGATCAGGACACACCACCCTTGTCTTCTGGTCCTGAGATAAAAATCTTCCTCAGAAATTCTATGAAGCCTTCCAATTCTTCAGTAGTTGTCTTTGCCTCAATTTTCTAACAATGTAAATTTCTATAAGATGGCATTTCCCACATTTTGGAATGTTAGCTCCATGAGTGCTTCCCTAGAGCCAGCACATAGCGGGCACTTTATCAATGCTTGT
>JAQQSZ010013477.1:0-11747 GCA_028646595.1 Phalanger gymnotis | reverse complement strand
AGAGTCTGAGACTGAATCTGGGTGTGTTTTTGCTGCCTGGCCATGTTCCCAGCCAACTCATTTGACCCTTGAGTTTTTCAGTGGAGTATAACTGCTTGTAGACTAAAGAGTTCTATGTTCCAAGCCTGGGGGGATGCACCAGCTCTGCCACACCAGCACTCCTCCTTCCCCAAGAACCCCCAACCCAGACTGGACTTAGATCTTCATCAGGCTCTTCACTCCTGCTCTGATCAGCCACTTAATTCCTCCCACCAGATGGGCCTGGGGCCAGAAGCAACTGCAGCTGTAGTTCTAAAGCTGCTCCACCTCCGCTGCCCCTGGGGCAGTGGCCCAACTGCAAACTCTGCCAGTTGGATGCCAGTCCCCAGCAGCTTCTCCCACTAACCTACTCTGTTGTCCTTGGTGTTTGTGGGTTGAGAAGTCTGGTAAGTGCTGCAGCTCACTGATTCAGTGATTCAGGGCGCTAGGGCATGCTCCATCCAGCTCCCAGTCTAGTCAGTCTGTGCTGCCCACGCTGGGCTCTGCCCCGCTCAGCTCTGCTCCCCTCTACTCCCAGCTCCATGTGGGATAGACCTTACCCAGAGACCATCTAGGCTGTCTTGGACTAGAGCCCTGCTTCCCTATGCTATTTTGTGGGTTCTGCGGTTCTAGAATTGGTTCAGAGCCATTTTTTATAGGTTTTTGGAGAGACTTGGTGGGGAGCTCACACTAGTCTCTGCTTTCCAGCCGCCGTCTTGGTTCTGCCCCGCCCCCCAAATTCTTAATGTAGTTTTAAGCTTTGACAACTTTCAGAAGTATAAAGCCTTCAAACTTAACTCCCCGCCCCCCATCGGAAATGTCAATTTAAATTTAAAAATATTAATTTTTTTTATTAAGATGCTATACATTGCTCTAGTTGATTTTGTAAATACTTTCATCGGTTGCCACTCAGTGGCTGAAATGATTGCATTTGTAGTTGTAGGCTTCAGATCATCCAAAGAACAAGGTTTTGATGCACACATGCCGGTTTTGACATGACCCCACAAGACAATGTCTAACAGAGATTGATCAGGTGACTGAGGTGGCCAAGTAAGAAGACCCATTCTACTAAGTCACTGCTCTGAGAGTGTTATCCAGAAGCTATGGCATATGAAATAACCTGTATTATTAAAATTAATTTTTTTACTCAAAATTCACAAGACCAAATAACTACAAAAAGAATTTAAATAAAATTCCAAGTGATGTTTTTTGTAAGTCTATAGCATTTATACTTCTGAAGTTATTAAAGCTTAAAACTGCACTAAAACTTTTGGGACACCACATTTCTATGAGTGTGTGTATGTGTGTGTAATATATATGGCTTTGCAAACTTTACAATGCTAGGTAAATGCTAGCTTTTATTGTCAAAACCTGAGCCCTATCATATTTTTACATACATTTATCCATTATTAATTTTCCTAAACCTGTCAACAACTTTGTCCTTTTTTCTGATGTTCCAGATTTATGATCTTGGGCTATTTTCAACTCTGTCATCAATTTTATTATTTTTTCAAATAAATTTTTATTCTTGTTTTTGATTTTTTTTACATCACCCAAATTTCCTCCTTTTTTGTCTCAGAAAGCCACAAACAAATAATATTTTTAAATACAAAAAAAGAAAGATGGTAAAACTGATCAACATATTAAAAAAATCTGAAATATGTATGATGCGCCACACTTATGGACCTCCCACTTTACAAAAGGTGGAGTGGGGTCTCTTCTTGTAGCTCTTCTTTGGAGTGGTGCTTATTCTTTTGTAATTTTGTGATGGTCACTTTTGATTTATTTTGTGGCTGCTTTTTCATTTAGATTGTTGTAGTGATGGTGTACGCTGTTTTCACCATTTATTTTCCATGTAATATCTCCTTGATTTATTCTTCCTTTCCTTTTCCAAAGTCATCAGTTTAATCCCAGGCTCTCCCCAGATTATACCTAGATTATTGTACCAGCCTCCTTTGTATTCTTGTCTTTAGAATCCCCATTTTGATCCATTTTATTAAAAAAAAAACTCCTAGAATAATCTTCAAAAACTTTTCATCCTTTTTACTCTTTTGTTTAAGAACCTATTACCTATTAGATAAAATCCACACTTGGATAAAATTCAAGACACTCCATCAGTTACTTCCCTTCCCCAGTAATATGATGATTATAATAGTTGTTCACGTCCTCATCTTCATGCCTCTTCTCCATGTTAGTTTTCTTACTTGTAATGCCCTTTCTCTTTTTCTTTGATCCAAATCAATGATCCACCTATAGATTTGTGATTTCCCTTCAAAATACAACTCCCCAGACTCAATTCTTCTTGGAAGTTCTCCTAATCATTGTCTTCGATATGTGGCAACGATATTAGATATGGGGTTAGATTGGGGTTTAAATGCTGGCTTTGATGCTTGGCTGTATTTAACCTCTCTCTCCCCCTCAGTTTCCTAATCTTTAAAATGGGTTAATTCTTTCACTAACAAATCTCAGGGTTATTGTGAGGAAAGAATTTTGTACCTTTTCATGATTTTTAGCCAACTCCGGTTATTTTTAGATTATCTCTCCTTGACCTGTTTTCTAGGTCAGTTGTTTTTGATAATATATTACATTTTCTTTTTGAAATTGTTTTAATATTTCTTGTTGTCTCACAGCGTTGTTTCCTGTTTGGCCCACTTTGTTTTCCAGAATCAATTCTTGAATAAAGTTTACCGCTATATGTTCTGAAGCATTCATTTTCCTTGCTGTTTTTTGATCCATTTTGTGTCCTGCTTCATTTTTTCCTGGTATGACTGTTATTCTTGTGGCTAGGACATTCTTTTTCTCTGAGGTTCCATTTGGACTTGTTGCAGAGAAAGTTTTTCTCTTCTTCTGGTTTATACCTTAGATTTCTTTCTGTCCAAGGAATTTCTTCCTTTTTTTAGTCTTGGAACTCATAGCGTGGCCTCTGTTTCTGGATTCAAATGCCACTTTCATACCGTTGGATTTTTTCGGGTAGGCCTTGCTTGATTCTGCGTTAGGTGGTAACTTCCGTGGTTTGGGCCTAGGTTGCCTGGAGGCTGGGCTGGATGTAGTCTAGCCCTTTTTCCTACTATGAATGGAATCCCTGGGTTTCCCTATTCTAGGTACTGGTCTGGACCCATTCCCCCAATGGCTGAGGCCCTAGGTCACTGTGTCCCACCCCCATTCTTCCCCATCTCCTTCCTCAGAGGGGGCCCCTGGGTCACCCTGTCTCCTGCCAACATGAAGCACTGGGATTGCCCGGACTAGGACCTGGTTGGATCCTGTCTCCTGCGGTGTTCAAGTAGTACCTGGCTGTTTTACAGTTGTATACTTTACTTTCTGTCTACACTAGCATGTCTCTGCTCAGACCTTCTGCAGGAAGATGGAAGTCCTTTTGTGTGGTCATTGCCATCTCTCTTTGGTTTATCTCTGTTCCCTCTGATGCACTTTTATATCTTGACTGGGGTGTTTGTGGGAGATCTAGGCTCTAGGTCCTAACATAATGCCATATTCCCACATCAAAGTTCATAATCTATAAAGCTCTCTCTATTGTATCTAATGTGATATTCGTACTACCGTGTACCCACATGCCATTTCTAGTGTTTTAGTTTGCACTTGTGTTTTAGTGTTCTGAAGCAATGTTGTGCAGATTCGGCCTCCTCAATTAGAATATAAGCATCCTGTGAACAGAGAATGTCTTCTTTTTCTTTTGAATTTCCACAATCCCTTGGTTGTTGTGCAGTGTTTAGCACATAGTACGTTTTTGATGCACTTTAAAAAAAAATCTGATTTACTAAATCAGAGAGAGTTAGACTGAAATTACTCTTTGGGGGTTCCCAATAATAATACTAAAGAAAGAGAAATCTCTTACTTTGATGCATTGAAGATTCAATCATCCCCCTATACCAGCTTAGGATTTTTTCACTGTTACATTTGAATAAGATTGAGTTTTTAACGTAGCATTGACCCTAGCCCAAGGTTTTCCCTACAGAGCAATCCATAAAGTGACACTCAATAACATCTTTCAGTAATTGCTGATTAGAGAAATTAGGAGTCTTAAGCAACAGAGATATCAACAGGAAGTAAATAAAACAAATCTGAAAGAAACACTTTCTACAAGGCCTCACCTAAGGAAGAATGCAGCAGGTTCACAACAGGTCAATAAAAAGCTGAAAAAAAATCTCCTAGTTTTGGAAATGACATTAAAAAAACACAGATTGTGTCCTAGAAAGGCTCTTCCCAGCCTTCTCAAGAGTTGGTTCCGAGAACCTTTCTGGCAGAATCCTAGGGCCATGGAGCTGCCAAATCTATGAAGTACCAGGAAAAAAAAAAGAGAGATTGAAATGTGATGCAAGACCTTCACTTCCCTGTTCCCCCTGTGTTTGTGATTTAGCTATTGGACAATGCCAATGGCCTCAACAAGGCCAAGGCCATGTGGTCACTGGAATTGCAAAACTGAAAGGGGCTGGGTGTAGCATTGGAAGGATAAAAAGATTACAGCCACCCCTTTCACTTCACTCTCCTCCTAGACACAACACAAACTCAAGATGAAGTAAGTGTTCTTGAAACCTCTTTATCCTCCACCCCGCCCCCCAGCTTTTTCCTTTTCTTTGTTCTTTTTCTCATTCTTCTTCCTTCTTGAGGCACTAAGCATGGAAGGAGTAGAATTCAAAAGGGCCATGCAAACTATGTACTGGTTGAAAGATCTGGTATCTATCCCTTATTCTGTTCTTCCCTAGCAAATGTTTTCTGATGCCATTTGGTGTCTTTCCCAAGGTAAAGGGGAAGGTTCATTTCCCTGAGATCACTGGGTTTCCATTTAACAAGGGTTGCCAGGAAATTTGTACTGAGATACCTCCTTAAATTTGATCTAGATCCATTTGGAATATCTCTGCATGCCAGATCGTCAGGATGGGTATCAGAGGGATGGGCAAGATGGGAGATAGGATTAAGTATTTTAAGTATTAACCGACTGAAGGAGAAAGGGAATTGCCAGCGTTTGGGGGATTTCTCTTTCATTACCTTATCTATAAAATGTTGTATTGGATAGAGAGCTGGCATCAGAGACAGAAAGACCTGGGTTCAGGTCCTTTCTTTGCCACATACTGGTTGTGTGACCGCACTGGTTATGAGCCCTTAGGTAAGTACTTCTCGGTGCTCTAGGCAGCTCTCTGAGACTAAAGTGGCAGAGATGGCACCAATCTATATTGGCAGAGGAGCTTCTTATGCCAATGAAATCACAGGCTTGGTTAAAAAAATGGGGAGAGTATTGGTTCTAATTCTACTTTATAACATGACTAATGTGAAAATATGTTTAATATGAATGTATATGTAGAATATGTATCAGATTGCACGCTGTCTTGGGCTGGGAGGAAGGGAGAGATGGAGAGAAAATTTGGGACTCAAAATCTTATGGAAGTGAATGGTGAAAATATATAAAATAACTTTATGTAATATAATAATAATATAATAAAACAAGATATAAAAGAAATGTAGTCTAGAGGGGAGAAAAAGCAAGTAAATCCTCCAGGCAAAGGTGGATTCCATCAGAATGGTTACAGAACTAGAGACTGTATATTAATTTTTATTAACAACAATAATGATTCTTGTTTCCATTAATAATAAATTAGCAGTGATGACGATAAGAAAAAACATGGAGATAGTTACTACCTCACAGGGTTGTTGTGAAACTCAAATGAAATGAGGCATGAAAAGTGACTTGCAAACTTAGATGGCAAATGCCAGTTATTTTATTGTTCTTCACAGATAACTCAGGTATCTTTAAATTTTGTCTCCTGGTTGCTGCTAGAAATTAGGGCCTACCAACATTAGCTATGGATATCCTCATGCCCTTTCTACGGCTGCTCACTTTCAATACAGATGTGGGCTGGTTTGTAGCAGGTGGCAACTTGGGATCCAAGAAATCAATTTCTCATTCAGTAGAATAGAAGCTCCTTGAGGGTAGGGATTGGACTTTAAAAAAATTTGTATCAACAATGCCTATCACATTTACAGTAGGTGCTTGGTAAATGCTTGGTGAACCGAATTGGTCCTAGAAGCCCTATTTTTCCTCTTGGGTTGCTTCATGCTATGTGCTCACGTCTGTGTTTGGGGGTCAGCCTACCTCTTGGGAAGAGGAAAGACAGGCGTTGCCACTTTGTCCACTTTCTTTCCATAGGATTCTGTACACTGTAGTTGCCCTCCTTCTCTGTGGACTGCTGTCTACAGATGCCCAGAACGATGTTCTGGATATGGAAGGTAGGTGTGCATGCCGTAAGGCCTGGGAGGGTTGTGAAGAGCAGAAGTGAGGCAGATAGCCGTTGGTCCTGCTGCTTCCTCATTTGTAGTACCTGGTGTGGCCTTGACAGAGCTGAGAACTATTATGTCCTCAGTGAATCTGCAGTCCTAGAGAGAAGACTAATCTTCCTTTTAATGTCGAACCCCTTGCATTCTGGGGCAAGTATGTCTCTTCAATATCTTAACTTTTACTTTCATGTAAAGCATCAGAGACCCTATCATTTAGTGGCTGCTTATTTTATGCTTTTGGTTGGGGAATGGCGCCTTTCTCTCATCTAACCTTTGGTGGGGACCTGCTTAGGTGTCTTAACCTGACCTCCTCACTCTCTCTCCTTTCAGATGACACCTGCCCCAAACCTCCTCCTATTGAAAATGGCTATGTCGAGCACGCAGTTCGCTATAAGTGTGACAAGTTCTACACACTGAAAAGTGATGGAGATGGTAAGACTTGAATGACTGTTACTCCATACTCTCCTTGTTCAGAAGTGGGATCAAAGCCAGTGATCTGGAGTCATGAGTAAATTTCCAGAAGTCCATGACTTCCATGAGGAATTAGTCCTACCAGTATTATCTTGGGGAAGTTAAAACTCCTCCCATTTCTTCAAATAAGGATAATACCACCAATCTGTCACAGGTGAGGATCTAAGGAGATCATGTATACAAAAATGTCTTTGGGATAAAAGACAGAAATTTTATTTTTGTTTTATCGATGCATTTGGCAGTCTTTAGCAGGGGTTCTTAATTTGGGGCCTGTGAACTTAAAAAAAATTATTTTTTGATAACTACATTTCAGTAGGATTGGTTTCCTTTGTAATCTCTATTTTAAAAAATGTAATTTAAAAACATGGTTCTGAGAAGGGGCCCATTGCCTTTACCAGACTGCCTCCAAAGCAGGTCATGGCACATACGAGGTGAAGAACCCTTACTCAGTTACTATACTGTAAACTCTTTGCGGGATTATTCATTATTTCATCTTTGTATTCTCAGAACCTTTCACATAATAGGCACTCAAAAAGTTTGTTGAATGAATGCATTTGCCAGTGAATGGACCCTAGCATAATTTTTTTATTTTTTTCTATATCTGGGGCTTTTCTGTGCTCACTCCAGTTCTCAGTTTTAGTAGCTGTTTCAGAATTTAATTGCTTGATTTCAAGCTTTGTTGGCACTTTTTCTTATTTTTCTTCAGGCCTCTACACCTTAAATCAGGAGAAACAGTGGACTAACAAAGATGTTGGTGAAAAGCTACCTACGTGTGAAGCAGGTAGGCACAAGGAACTATGGGAATGAGGCAAACAGTGTGGGATGGATCAAAGGCTAGGTCACACACCTGTTCCAATGCTGTATCTCATCTGGCTTACTCAAGAGAAGAGAAAGAGAATTTGAAACTCTCAGAAAAACAAGGTCTATGTAGCCAAACTAAGTAGAGAATCGAGCAGTTATCTGTTGATAGAACTGGGACGCTACTGACATCTGATCAAAATAATTCAGGGGTGAAGTGTAGGTACCCGAATTGGTCAAATATGAGCTTCTTGATGGCAGGGACTTTTGCTCCTTTGTATCTCCCAGATTTAGCACAATTTCTCACATATGGTAAGCAAACACTTAATAAAGGCTTGTTGACTGACAGGTAAAAATGTTCGGTCTTTTGCTTTATAAATCTAGAGTTCCAGAACCAAAGAGGATAAAAGACAGATTTAGGAAGGAAAATCTAAGGGGAGCCATGAATGAATTAAGGAAACCTCTCAATAAAGATATAGATTAGATATTGGCCTGAATTTTTCAGTATTTTTTCAAGTATAAGCAGAGATTTCTTAGGTGAGCAGCCTTAGTGGCTGCTCCACCAATTCACCATCTCTTTCTAGGTAGAACACAGTCAGCCTTTAAGATGAGTGCATCCCTAAACTCAATTCTAAGGCTACTATGAATTATCCTCTACCCCAGGCAGAACTCTTTCAGATGAACCCCAAGTGACTGTCCAAAGGGATGTGATAATGAATGCTGTTTAAATAAGACAGTCATTGGCTAGGGTTTGAACATTTTCTTGCACATATATATGTATATATATTGTAATGGCATTTTAATTGTCTCACAGATTGGGAATTCCTTTGTTTTTCCTTTCTTTCCTATCAGTATGTGGAAAACCTGTGAAACCAGCCAAACCAGTACAGCGTATCATTGGGGGCTCACTAGATGCCCATGGCAGCTTCCCCTGGCAAGGTCGCATGGTTTCCCAGGCAAATCTTAGCAGTGGAGCTACTTTGATTAGTGATCAATGGTTGCTGACCACAGCTAAAAATATCTTTCTGAGTCACGATGAAAATGCCACTCTCGAAGACATCGTCCCTACCTTGAAGCTTTTCCTGGGGAAGAAGCCTGTGGACATTGACCAAGTGATTCTATATCCCAACCACACTACAGTAGACATTGGACTTGTCAAGCTTAAAAGTAAAGTACTTGTTAATGAGAAGGTGATGCCCATCTGTTTGCCCCAGAAGGACTACACAGAAGTGGGGCGCGTAGGTTATGTGTCTGGCTGGGGAAGAAACAGCAACTTTGCTTTTACTGAGCGTCTGAAGTACATCATGCTGCCTGTAGCTGACAATGACAAATGCATAGAACACTACGAAGGCAGCACAGATCCAGAGAAGAAGGGAGAGAAGAGTCCTGTTGGAGTCCAACCCATATTGAACCAACATACGTTCTGTGCCGGCCTGACCCGATTCAAAGAAGACACATGTTACGGTGACGCTGGTGGTGCCTTCGCCGTTCATGACGAGGCCGACGACACCTGGTACGCAGCCGGCATTCTGTCCTTTGACAAGAGTTGTTCAGTGGCTGAATTTGGCGTTTATGTCAAAGTGCCTTCTATCCTGGACTGGATCCAAGAGACAATAGCCACCAACTAAACAAGAGACGGGCTGCAACTCAGTGCTTTTTGTTTTTGCACAAGCTCAAGGACTGTAATGGGTTGTACGAGATGGCAAGATTTCACATAGGGCTAGGCAAGTTGGATATCACACAAAATATCTGCAAGTTAGTGGGAGCTAGCCCAGCTAAGTATAAACAATAAAATGTTCTCTTGAACATACTTGTGTGTTCTTCTTCTTAAGTCTTGGTCCATTAGTCATCCTCACATGCGCAATTCTGGGCAGACTTTTGGGCTAGGGTCCATTGGGAAAGTGAGCAAAAAAGCAAAAAATTATCCAAATAGCAAAACCACTGGCAAATAAGAACTCTCCCATGAAAAAACATTGAAGCCCTATTAGAAAGACCATGGGACAAAGCTCCATCATTATTGCTAGAATGAATTTAATCTGGACAGAGAAAATGTTTTGTTCATTTAGATTCGGGGCCTTTGGCACTTTCCTGAATACAAGGAAGCATGATCTAATGGCAAAGATTGGAAAGGTCTAGGCTCTATTCCCAGACATTCTAGGAGCTATCTGTATAGCCTCAGGCATGTTTATGAGTTTTTCTGATCCTCAGTTTCTGTATCTATAACTCAATTAAGTATTTATTAAGGGCCGCCCTGGAAATAGGAAGAGAAAAATGAAGCCATATCTGCCTTCAAGGAACTTATATTCTACTTGGGAGAAACAACATGTACACAGATCACTTAATAATTGGAGGAACCAGGAAAGAAATCATGTGAGAAATCTTGAACTGAGCTGTGTCTTGAGCAGGAGAGCATTCCAGGCATGGAAAACAGCTTCTTCACAGGTACACAGGGGACAATGAATAGGCCAATTTGTCTTGGACAGAGAGAAAGGGTCAGGTGAAATTGGTCTGGAAAGAAAGGTAGGAGCCAGGGTTTTAAACACCAAAGACAAGTTTGTTCTTTACGCTGGAAACAATAAGGAGCTACCAAAGCATCTTCAGCAGCATCTATGCTTTATGGAGGCTAGATTAGAAAAGGTAAAGACTTGAGAGGAGACTCACAGGAGGCTATCACAACAGTCCATGTCAGAGGCAATGAGGATCTGTTCCCTGGCAGTGACTTAGTGGAGACAAGGGGACAGGTTAGAGAGATGTTTTAAGAGTTAGTTTCAACCAGATTTAGCAACTGATTGGTTTGGGATTAGGATAGAGGCATTATTGCCTGAGAGGGAATAGTTAAAGATGACTCTTACTACTGGGAATCTGAGTAACTAGAGGGATGGTAGTATTTTTGAAGATACAAGGAAACCAGGAAGAGCGTGGGCTTTGGTGAAGAGGACACTGAGTTCCATTTTTAACATGTTGAGATTAATGCCCATGGAATATCCAGGTAGAAATATCTAGTGAGAGAAGCTAGTGATGTGGGATTGGAGCTCAGGAGAAATCTAAAAGCAAGATATGTAGATCTGGGAGTCATCTACATAGAAATGATAATTGAAGCAAAGGGAACCGATGAAGTCACCAAGAGAGAACGTAGACAGATAGAGAGACGAGAGGACCCAGGACGGGGCCCTGTGGCACAGCCATGTAAAATGGATGGGACGGGGTGATGTGCTGGCAAACAACTTATCAGACAGATGGGAGGAGAATCAAGAAGAGAGAGCAATGTCACAAAACCCCAAGGAATAGAAAGAATCTAAAAAGGTGGGGTTAGTAAAAAATATCAAATGCTGCAGTCAAGCAGGATGAGGACTGAGAGAAAGCCACTGGACTTAGCAATTAAAGAGATCACCAGCATGAAGTAAATGCTTCATAAATGTCTGTTGATCCACTGGCAACCCTGAGAGGGCAGTTTCAATCAAATGATGGATTACAAAGCTCCATTTCAGGGGGGTGAGAAGTGAGTAGAATGTAAGGAAGTGTAGGCAATGGATATAGACAGCTTCTTCTATGAGTTTTGCAGTCCAGGGATAAAGAGCTATGACAATAACTTATAAAATGAAATAGTTTGATACTTACCTAAGTTTTCTTACAGCTCAAATAGGCTGGAAGAAGAGAGGAAAATCTCAGAACTCTTTCAATCAGAAAGTTCTTCTTTATCTCCATCTCTGTTTTTAGGTCACAGACAGCCCAATACCACCACCTGTCTAATCCTACCTCTCCCTTCAAGTTATACTCTCCTTTTTCCCAGTATAATCTCCTACCATAAGACACTATTGTCTTCACCAAGGTCCATTTTGTTTCTCTGATTCCCTTTGTATATATGTCTGCCTATATATTCACATATGTATATCTGATATCTTCACATATCAGTTGTTTAATTTTAAACTTTCAAAAGCTTGTAGAGTAATAAAGCCAGCAGAAAATAATTATTTTATTTTATTGGCTATCATCCATCCAGTATTCAGAAGGAAAATAATTTTATAGAGAGTTACTATTTACTCCATTTAGACAGGGTGGCATAATAGAAGTGGCCTTGGAGCAAGGAAAACCTGAATTTTAATCCTGACTCTATACACATTAGCTATGTGGCCCTGGGTGAGTCAATTAAATTTTTAATCCTCCAGGGAATATTT
>JAQQSZ010013476.1:0-11747 GCA_028646595.1 Phalanger gymnotis | reverse complement strand
CGATAGACCTCTGGAGAAGAATGAATGGGGATAAAAAAGAATATGCTTTTTTCCAGTGGTACATGGCACATACTCAAAAATTGACCATATACTAGGGCATAAAAACCTCACAATCCAGTGCAGAAAGGCTGAAGTAGTCAAAACATCCCCTTCAGATTATGATGTAATAAAAATTATTTGTAATAAAGAACCACGGAAAAATAAGCTAAAAATTGATTGGAAACTAAGTAATCTAATCCTAAAGAATGAGTGGGCCAAACAACAAGTTGTAGAAACAATAGCTTCACTCAAGAGAATGATAATAATGAGACAACACTCCAAAACTTATAGAATGCAGCAAAAGCAATTCTTAGGGGAAGTTTTATATCTCTAAATGCTTACATGAATAAAATAGAGAAAAAGGAGATCAATGAATTGGGCATGCAACTGAAAAACCTAGAAAAAGAACAAATTGAAAATCCCCAATTAAATACCAAATTAGAAACACAGAAAATCAAAGGGAGATTAATAAAATTGAAATCAAGAAAACTATTAAATTAATAAATAAAACCAAGAGCTGGTTTTATGAAAAAACCAATAAAATTGATAAACCTTTGGTCAATTTGATTAAAAAAAGAAAGAAGAAAATCAAATTACCAGTATCAAAAATGAAAAGGGCGAATTCAACTCCAACGAAGAGATAAATAATAGGTAGGAATTATTTTGCCTAATTGTATGCCCATGAATTTGACAACCTTAGGGATATGGATGAATAGCTACAAAAACATATATTGTCCAGGTTAACAGAAGAGGAAGTAAAATACCTAAATGACCCCATCTCAGAAAAAGAAATTGAGCAAGCCATCAATAAACTTCCTAGGAAAAAATCTCCAGGGCCAGATGGTTTTACATGTGAATTTTATCAAACATTTAAAGAAAAATTAATTCCTATACTTTATAGACTATTTGGGAAAACAGGTGAAGGAGTCCTATCAAATTCTTTTTATGACACAAATATAGTACTAATACTCAAACCAGGAAAACTCAAAACAGAGAAAGAAAATTATAGACCAATTTCCATAATGAATATAGATGTAAAAATTAAAAAAAAATATTAGCAAAGGATTGCAACAACTTATCACAAAAATAATACACTATGACCAGGTAGGATTTATTCCAGGAATTTAAGGCTGGTTCAATATTAGGAAAACTATCAGCATAACTGATCATCTCAACAACAAAACTAACAGAAACAATAGGATTATCTCAATAGATGCAGAAAAAGCCTTCCCTCCATCAAGCCTTCCCACAAGCAAGCTACCTTAGGCAAAATGCCCCTCCCTCACCCACACTAGCTGCTCTCTCTCTCTCTCTCTCTCTCTCTCTCTCTCTCTCTCTCTCTCTCTTTCTCTCTGCCTCCAATCTCTCTCCCAGCTCCACCACACTCATACTTCCTGCTCCACCCCTTCCCGCTCTACCCATTCATCAAGTTCCTTCCACCACAGGCTCCATGTGATGCAGGCTCATGTGACTCAGACTTCTATGTGACTCAAGCTCAAAGCAGGTCACATAAGCCTATTAATGGATGGGAAAGATCTTCCCATTCCCATTAACATAGTATCATGTTATTCTAAGATGTTGGTATTTGTCTGCTCCACCACACTGGGGCTCAGGATCTCCTGCTGATTTGCTGATATGGTCCTTGCTGCTGGTTTATTAGAACACTTTCTGTCTTGGAATGTACTCCCCTTTTACCCAAGAGAGATAGACCTTTCTTGCCAATCTTCTAAGTTTCTTGTGCTAAAAGATTTTTTCACCTTGTCCTTTTGTTTATTCTGCTGTTTCAGTATTTGTTTGGGGGTGCTATTTTATGCTGGTTTGGAGGTGAATATGGTAGAGTTACAGTGATTTACTGCTTACTTCATCATGTTGTCTCCCAGAAGTCCCCTCGAATAGCCCTAATAGTTAGACACTCTTCTTTTGATATTTATTTATATCCTTATTTATTACATAATGGAATTTATATATAAATGCATATTTAAATATTCATATATGCATATAATATCTGAAATTGTATATTTTGGATACTAAACTTTTTCTAAAGAAATTTGATGCAATTTTTTTCTGATTTGATCACTTTCCTTTTGATCCTAGGTGCTTTAATTTTGCTTATGCAAAAACCTTTCAGTTTCATCAAATCAGATATCACTGATATTACACATGGCTGGTAAAAGTGTACAATTTGATTTTAATTTTGTAAATGAAATAATCTTTAATATTAAGATCACATATCCATTTAGAATATATTATAAAATATAGTGTTACAAAGCCAATGGGATAGCCATAGCAGCTGCAATGAATATGTATATATATTTCCAGGGTAGAGTATAATAATATAATAAACTGTCTTCCTCAAAGGCAAAACCAAAATATTTATTTGGAACGTCACTATTAGGATACTAGGAGGTAAGATTTAACAAGGTACTCATCACCAATCCAGGGAGCACAGACATCATAAGTATTCTTTCTGTTAGACCTCCCTACAAACAAGCTCCCCTAAGCAAAATCCTCCTCCTGCTCCCTCACACTCACTTCACTCTCTCTCAGCTCTGCCTTGTTCTCACTATCTGCTCTGCCTCTCTCCCCAACATTCTATTTCAGTTAACATTCTTTTTCAGTTGGGCAAGCTCCTCCTACTCTTTTTCCCTTCAGCAAGCTCCTCCCACAGTGGGCTCTATGTGATTCAATCTCCATGTGACTCCAGCTCTATGCCACTCAGGATGTATCACAGCTGTGAGCTGGGCCAGAGCAGCAGGTCACATAGGCCTATTAAAAGAAAAGGGAAGATCTTCCTATTCCATTAACATTACAGGTGTAAAGGTTTTGTACAAAGCCTCATTTCTGGCCTGTTTTCTAGTTTTCCCAGTTTTTTTTAGTTTACAACACTCAGTTCCGCATGATTTTGAGTTCCAGGTTTTTTCCCCGCCCCAATACGGCATGGAGTCCGATATATATTCTACATATAACTTTGCATTGAACTTATTTACACAATAGTCAAGTTGTAAAGAACAATTCCGACCAATGGAATGAATCATGAGAAAGAAGAAACAAAACCAAAAAAAAAGAGAGAGAAAAGGAAAGCAAACAGTTTGCCTCAATCTGCATTCAGACTCCATAATTCTTCCTCTGCATGTAGATAGCTCTCTCCCTCATGAGTCCTTTGGAGTTGTCTTTGAGCCTTGCACTGCTGAGAAGAGCTAAGTCTATCAAGGTTAGTCATCACAGAATCCATATATCTGTCGCTGTGTATAATGTTCTCCTGGTTCTGCTACACTCACTCAGAATTATATTGTGTAGATCTTTCCAGGTTATTATGAAGTCCATATCTTCTCCGTTTCTTATAGCACAATATTATTGCATTACATTCACACACCACAACTTGTTCAGCCATTCCCCAATTGATGAGAATCCCCTTCATTTCCAAATCTTCGCTACTACAAAAAGAGCCACTATAAATATTTTTGTACATATTGCAAAATGTAAGACCTGTACTTGGAGACGAGATGGCTGTAGGGAGGGAAATGGATATCTCAGATTGGGAGGCTTTACCTTATTTCTCCCGGGAAAGAGAATGGGCTAAAAGCACAGGACTCTGTTAAAACTGGGAATCAAGGCTACAGAAGTTCAGTCCCAGAGATTTAGAAAGATGTTTGCAAGGAATACCAATAGAAGCAGGGAAAGAAATGGCAGGCATATGTAGGAGAAGAGAGGTGTTGCTAACAAGTTACTGTATTATATGTAAAAGCAGAGACAAATTGACGGAAGAAAAGTTTCAGATGAAAAAGGAGTTAGCTGATTTACATGAGAAGCTTTCTATACTATAGCATTTGAACTGTCCTTTAGAAGAGCAAGCCAGAAAGTTTCAAGTGGTAGAAGAAAAAGCAACTGTGAATTTGGCCCAGAAAAAGAATGGAAAAGTAAACAAGAGGAAGGTGCACGCAACACTTCTACAAGCTGGGCCTGATTGGGACCCAGACACCTAGTAGGAAGATGTGTGGGAGGAAAATGAAACAAAGTTACATAAGGAGGCTTCTAGGAATGCAGATATTCATCCAATACTAATAAAGAAGCAGGAGAAGTGGGGTGGGGGGCACAGTGTTTAGTGAATTAATTGAGGATTTTACTCAGTAGGAGGTCACAGATGATTTGAGTGGATTCATCCCCAAAAATGGGAGAATCCTTCGTATCTTGCATAGTGAGAATAAGTGATGAAGGGGCTAGAGGAGTAGGGGAAGATAACAGATTATTTGAAATTCATAGATATTCGTCAGAATTCTTTTGCACAACAAGCTTTTAGGAATTATCATATGCAAGGAGGTAACAGTGGAAGTAATCTGTTAGCTTTGGCTGTGCAAAGGGATGCAGTAAGCAGTATCCCACTGACTCTATGTGGCCTCACAGAGATAGACCCTGGTATTGTCTTAAAGGCTGTTTGAGAAAGTTAAACAAAGAGGTAATGAAAACTGCAATAATGGTTGGAGAGGCCGATGCTTAGCACTCCCTTATTGGTTCCTCATAGGAATATAATAGTGCAGACGGTTCCTTCCTGCTTATAAGCACCTAATTCTGACTCTGCTAATTGGGGAAATAGGGCACCCTTTTTTGGAGCTGCTGGATAAGATTTCACAGTTAAGTGAATTAGGGGAATGGGGCAAAGATAAATTTCCTCAAGAGAGAAGAGCAAATAGTCAGCAGATTCAAAGTCAGAAGAGATTAACAAGGAATGAATTGTTGGCTGCTTTATTAAGAGCAGGGATACATTTTGGAAAAAGAGACGGTTTTCCAACTAATGCACTATATATGATGTACTGATAAAAGAGACTTAATATTAGAATGAATAGGGAAGTAGGAACTGCCCCAACAGATCCTCCTGAATCCTGTTTCCAAGCTTGTCACTCCTGCAGGGGGCATAGGAAATTGGCCAAGCCTCAGCTCAGATTAAAGAAATACACAAACAAGATTACAGACCCCATATCAGCTTAACCATATATTGGAAAAATGGATCGACTATTGTAACTAGGGCATTAATAGATAGTGGGGCAGAGGCCTCCCTTATATATGGAAACCCTGATAAGTTTAAACATAGAGCTCCCATTACCATTACAAGACTGGGAGTCGCTGAAATATCAGCCAGACAAGTTAAACTATCAATGAAAATTGGATAATTACCCAAGAGAGAACGTACTGTGGTAATTGTACCCATTCCTGAATACATCATTGGAATAGATAGATTGAGAGGTATGACTCTAAATTTTCCTGAGGGAAGATACCAATTTGCCATAAAGAAGATAGGAATTGATAAAGTTTTAGTGGGTAAAATAAAAAAGGACCCAATCTGAACCTTCTGAAGTAATTACTTTAAAGCAGTATTGTATACAAGAGATGAAATTACCAATACTGTAAAGGAATATGTTGAGACAGGAGTGTTAATCCCTACAATCACTAGATAGAATAATCCTGTCTGGTCAGTTTGAAAGTCAGATGGGATGTGGAGAATGACAGTGGATTATAGACAACTGAATAAGGTGATTCATCCCTTGTATACTGCTATTCTAGATACTATTACCTCAAAAGAAAGGATCCAGAAATATGAGACTTGGTACACAGTTATTGATTTAGTCAATGCTTTCTTTACTATCCCAAAAGATTCTAAACAATGGGACAAGTTTGCATTCACTTGGCAGGGCAGACAATATACTTTCACCCATTTGCCACAAGGATATCTGCATAGCCCTACTATTTGTCTTAGGATCGTGGCTGATCATTTGGATAAATTAGAGTTATCTGGTATACAGTGTACCCACTCCATAGATAATATTATGATGAAGGGAAAAAATGTAAAATAAATGGAGAAGAATTTGATCCTTTTAATTGAGCATATGAAAAGCAAAGAGTGGGAAATTAACCCTGCAAAGATTCAAGGACCAGATCAAACAGTAAAATTTTTAGGTATATGATACAATAAGAGACTTCAAGAGATTCTCCCACATGCTTGACAAAAGATTCAGGATTTTCCTATCCCTAACAATAAGAGGCCCAAAAGTTTATAGGATCATGTGGATATTGTAGGCATCACATTCTGCGTTTAGGACAGATTTTGAAACCCTTTTATAAGGTTACTAGGAAGAAATATGAATTTGATTGGGGACTTGAGCAGAGTAAAGTTTTTGAAGAAGCCAAGGCTGCCATACAGTTGGCCCTAGATTTATGGCCTATGCAAAGTGGCCCAGTGGAATTACAAATGACTGTACAGGATGAATATGCAACCTGGAGTTTATGGCAAACACAACAAAGCCAAAATGTTGCCTTAGGATTTTGGTCTAGGAAACTCCCTTTATCTGGAGTTCAATATACCCCCTTTGAAAAGCAGTTGTTAGCCACATACTGGGCTTTGGTAGGGACTGAATAATTGACTCTGGGGGCTTCTCTCTGGTAACTATGCATGTACTACTATGATCAGATAAAAGCCTGTTTGTTGATCTGTTTATATTTTCTGTTTGTAATTTCTGTTTGTATTCTTTCTGAAATTCAAGATGCTGGCTTTCCCCCCTGAACTAAGTGAATGGCATGTGTATGTTTAATTAAACTGAAATTGTTAACCATTTAAAGTTTCCTTCGTTAGAAAAGCAGATCAAAGAAACTGCGCTAGCAGCCCCTCTATATGTTATTGGCCTTACACAACCGCAGTAGCTGCAAGTAGCATTGTTGTTACATACCCCAAGATAAAGGATGCAAATTTGTATGAACTTGTGTCAACACCTATTCAGGTGTACTAGTATTCCTATAAGAATGTGACCCCAAAAAACGCCTGTAAAACTCTAGATATCATAAGTCTATATTATGGAACCTCAAAGCAGATTTAAAGTGACAATGGCTCACATTTCAAAGGTAATGAAATGAAGAAATATTGTATATTAAACAATATAGAATGGATATATCATATTCCATATTATCCACAAGCATCTGGGTTAATTGAAAGAATGAATGGATTACTGAAAAAACAGTTAAGGAACTTAAGGTCTAATAATTCTTACCAACATTGGAAAGATAACTTATTTACTGCTTTGTGAAATTTGAATAATAGACCATTGGGAGAAAGTGTACATCTAGCCAGAATGATGATGTCAAATGTGCAAATTAGAAAACAGCAAATACATAAGGTATCAAATATTGAGTATTGGAATATGAAGCAATATGTCCCAGAACTATATCCAGGAACACCTGGTTCAGCAGGACATGATTTACATTGTTTAGAGGACTTTTAGTTGGATAGAAAAGAAATAAGAAAAATCTTTACTGGAATATGTATGAGAATCTCTAAAAATAATTTTGGATGGATATTACCTAAATCAAGATTAGCAGCTTGAGTGATATATGCATTGGCTAGAGTAATAGATTCTAATTATCAAGGAGAAATTGTTGTGGCATTCCAAAATTTAGGTAAAGAACCTATACAGTTTTGTAAAAATGAGAGAATAATTCAAGTGATTATTATTCTTTGTGAAAATATTCTTGTGAAAACTGACCCTCCTTCTGAAATAACTAGCAGAAGAACTGAAGGGTTTGGTTCTACTGATAGAATAAAATTGGGAGCTAAAGTATGGTTAAAACAGAAGTCAGACTATGTTCCAAAGGCTGTGAAGATCATAGCACATGGGACAGATAATACCATAACTGTTGTTTATTTGGGAGAAGATGATTACCAAATTATGCCCTTAACACATATATTTTACCATGAATAAGGCTATGATGGTGGGTTCCTAGACTCCAGAAGCCCAGCAGACACTGTATCTATCCTGATTCTGGTTATTGACTCCTTATTCTTTTTGGCTTTTGTCTGTTCAACTTGTTGAAAACAATTTGTTAAAAATTAGAATTGGGCAAGTGGAACTTAAAAACCTGATGAGAAATCAAGAATCAGTCAAACAGAAATAAAAGAAGAAAAAAGAGAAGAAAATGTATGCTACATTATTGGTAAAACAACTGACCTGGACAATATTTCCAGGACCGATAATTTAAAAATAATTAATCTACCTGAAAACTATGATGAAAACAAGAGCCTGGACAGCATCTTTCAGGAAATCATCAAGGAATACTGCTCTGAGGTCCAAAAACCAGAAGACAAAATAGCCATCAAAAGAATCCACCAACCACCTCTTGAAAGATATCTCAAATTGAAAACATCAAGGAATATTGTAGCCAAATCCCAGAATTATCAGGTCACGGAGAAAATACTGCCAGCAGCCAGAAAGAAACAATTTAAATATCATGGAACCACAGTCAGGATTATGTAGGACCTTGAAGCTTCCTACCTTCAGAGGGTGTGGAATACAATATTCCATAAGGAAAAGGAGCTTGAATTATGACCAAGGATTAACAACCCAGTGAAACTGAGCATAAACTTTCAAGGGAGAAAATAGATATTCAATGAGTTAGTGCACTTTCAAACCTTCCTGATGAAAAGACCAGAGCTCGACAGAAAATTTCATCTTCAAATACAAGACTTAAGAGAAGCATAAAAATGTAAACAGGAAAGGAAAAAAAAACATGCTATTAGTAATGGCAAACTATTTACATCCCTATAAGGGAAGATGACACTTGTAACTCTTGAGAATTGTATTGTTATTACACCACTTAAAAGAGGTATGCATAGACAGAGGATGTGGGTATAAATTAACTTTGTTGTGATGATAAAAATATCTAAGTAATGAAAAAGGATTGTACTGGGAGAAGAGGAAAAGAGGAGGCAGACAAGGGTAAATTACATCACACGAAAAGGCAAAACAAGCTATTACAGTAGAGGGAAAGAATGGAGGGAGATGACCATTATTTGAACCTTACTCTCATCAGATTTGGCTCAATAACATCAATTAGATACAGAAATTGAACTTACCTTATAGGAAGTAGGGGGGGAAAGGGGAAAGAAAAAGGAGAGTTGACAGAAGGGAGGGAAGACCGAGGGAGGTGCTGGTCAAAATTAAAACTCTAGTGAGGTTAAAAAGGGAAAAAGGAGAGTGAAAAGCATAAATGGGGGGCTGGCAATGGGATGGAGAAAAAGATACGGTAATCATAACTGTGAATGTGAATGGGATGAACTTCCTCATAAAATAGAAACAGACAGCAGAATGGATTAAGAACCATAGTCCTACAATATTTTGTTTACAAGAAACACATTTGAAGCAGAGGGATATATACAGAGGAAAGGTTAAGGGCTGAAGTAAAAAAAAAAGCATGAGTAGTGATCCTCATCTCAGACTAAGTAAAAGCAAAAATAAATCCAATTAAAAGACATAAGGAAGGAAACTACATTCTATTAAAAGGTACCAAAGATTAAATTGTGCATACCCTTTGATTGAGCAATACCACTTCTAGGTCTGTCTCACAAAGAGATCATAAAAATTGAGAAAGGACTCGAATGTACAAAAATATTTATAGCAGCTCTTTCTGTGGTGGCAAAGAATTGGAAATTGAGGGGATGTCCATCAATTGGGAATGGCTGAACAAGTTGTGGTATACAAATATAATGGAATACTATTGTGCTTTAAGAAATGATGAGTAGGCAGACTTCAGAAAAACCTGGACTTATGGGAACTGATATTGAGTGAAATGAGCAGAACCAGAACATTATATACAATAACAGCCATGTTGTGCAATGACCTTGAGACACTTAGCTCCTCTCAACAATGCAAGGATCTAAGATGACTCCAAAAGTCTCATCATGAAAAATGCCATCCACATCCAGAGAAAAAACTTTGGAGTATGAATGCAGATGGAAGCACACTAGTCGCTTTCTTTCTTTTTGTTGTTTTGTTTTGTTTCTTCTTTCTCATGGTTCTTCCCAGTAATTCTAATTCTTCTTTACATCATGACTAATGTGAAAATATGTTTATTATGAATGTATAAGTATATTAGATTGCATGCTGTCTTGGGGAGGTAGGGGGAAGAGAGGGTAGGGAAGAAAATTCAAAACTCGAAATCTTTTGGAAGTGAATGTTGGAAACTAAAAATATATTCATCAATTATACAAAAAAACTGTATCACTAATAGAACAGCTAGAAGGAATTTATATAGGCAAAGGGTATGGGTATAAGGTGAATTTGAGGGAATGACATCAAAAAATTAAAGGATGAAAGGAAGTACAATGGGCGCAAAAGGAATGGAGAGGTCAATAATACATTGGGATAAATAGTGGGATAAGATATTTAACATGAGGAAAGTGGGAAGGTGGGCAATGAGCATCACTTGAACCTGATTCTCATCAGTGTTGGCTTGAAGAGGGAACAGTATACACAATCAGTTGAATATAGAAATCTATCTTACCCTACAGGGACGTAGGAGGGGAGGAGATCAAGTAACAGCGGGGTGGGGACTGACAGAAGAGATAGCAGACAAGGGGAAGTGGTATACAGAAGCAAAACACTGGTGAGGAGGGAAAGGGTGAAAGGAGAGAGAGGATAGACAGGAGGAAGAATAGGTTGGATGGAAATACATAGGTAGTAATTATAACTGTAGTGTGAATGGGATGAACTTCCCTATAAAATGGAAGTGGATAGCAGAGTAGATAAAAAAAAAAAAAGAACAAACAAATCCATCATCAGGGCACAGCCAAGATGGTGGCTGGAAATCAGAGACTTGCTTAAGCTCCCCACAAAGTCCCTCCAAACACCTATAAAAATGGCTCTGAACAATTCTAGAGCTGCAAAACCCATGAAATAGCAAAGGGAAGCAGGGCTCCAGCTCAAGATAGCATGGATGGTCGCTGGGAAGGGTCTATCACAGGGAGTTGGGAGCAGAGTGGAGCAGAACTCAGTGTGGGCCATGCCAGGATCAGCCAGACCAGGAGCTGGGTGGAACAGGCTGTAGCGCCCTGAATCACTGAGCTCTGGCAGTTACCAGACTTCTCAACCCACAAAAGCCAAAGACAACAGAGAACGTTAGTGTGACAAGCTTCTGGGACAGAGTGAAAGGAGTTCATGATTCGGCTACCACCCTGGATGTGACAGAAGTGATGCAGCTCTGAGGCCGCTTCCAGAGCTACAACTTCAGTTGCTTCTGGCCCCAGGCCCACTTGGGAGGAATTAAGTGGTAGATCAGAAAGGGAGTGCAGAGCCTGCCTGGATCTGAGTCACAGTCCAGGTTGGCAGTTCTTGGGGGAGAAGGAATGCTGGTGTGGTAGAGCTTGCTGCATAGAAGTAGCTCTGAAAATGGCAGCACAGCCCATCAAGCTTGGGACAAAGTACTATCTACTCTACAAGCAGTCATACCACCCTGACTAAAAGCTCAAGGTTCAAGTAGTTGGCTGGGAACATGAACAGGTAGAGTAAACAGTCTCAGATTGAGATGCACACTTTGGAATCTTTTTTTGGCGACAAAGAAGACCAAGACATACAGCCAGAAAAAGTCAATAAAATCAAAGAGCCTACATCAAAAGCCTCCAAGAAAAATATGAATTGGTCTCAGGCCATGGAAGAGCTCAAAAAAGATTTGGAAAAGCAAATTAGAGAAGTAGAGGAAAAATTGGGAAGAGAAATGAGAGTGATGGGAGAAAACCATGAAAAACAAGTCAATGACTTGCTAAAGGAGAACCAAAAAATACTGAAGAAAATAATGCCTCAAAAATAGACTAACTCAAATGGCAAAAGAGCTCCAAAAAGCCAATGAGGAGAAGAATACCTTGAAAGGCAGAGTTAGCCAAGTGGAAAAGGAGG
>JAQQSZ010013475.1:0-11747 GCA_028646595.1 Phalanger gymnotis | reverse complement strand
CCACCAGGTGGGCCTGGGGCCAGAAGCAACTGCAGCCTAGTTCTAAAGCTGCCCCACCTCCACTGCCCCAGGGGCAAGTGGCCGAACCGCAAACTCAGTCACGAAGCTTTTCCCACTAACCTTCTCTGATGTCTTTGCTCTTTGTAGGTTGAGAGGTCTGGTACATGCCACAGCTCAGCATTTCAGGATGCCAGGGCACTTTCCGCTTGTCTCCTGGTCTGGTAGGTCTGCGTCTGGTCTGTTCGCGCCGTGCGCGCTGGGCTTAGCTCCGCTCCCCTCGGTTGGGGGCTGGGAGCTCCATATGGGACAAACCTTACCCAGAGACCATCCAGGCTGTCCTGGGCTGGGGCCCTGCTTCCCTCTGCCACTTTGTGGGTTCTGCAGCTCTAGAATTGGTTCAGAGCCATTGTTTTATAGGTTTTTGGAGGGACTTGGTGGGGAGCTCACGCCAGTCACTGCTTCTCAGCCTCCATCTTGGCTCCGCCCCCGACTTTGTTCACTTCTTCTGGCTGTACGTTTAGATCTTCTTTTTCACCATAAAATGGGATCTAGATTGAGTTTGAGTCTGCATTTGAGTTTGTTGAGTCTCAGTTTGTTTTCACTGCCTGTTTGAGTTCCCAGCCAACTATGTGACCCTTGAGCTTTTTGTCAGGGTATGACTGCTTGCAGAGTAGAGAGCCCTTTGTTCCAAGCTTTAGGGCCCAAGCACTGCTGTTTTCAGAGCTACTTCTACTCCATGGTCACCCCAGCCACTGTCATGGCAGCACTCCTCCTCCCCCAAGAACTGCCCACCAGGACTGCAATACAGATCCAAGCAGGGCACAGCAAAAGAATCTGCCTTTGTGCCCACAAAGTGCTTCTTGCACTCCAGCTCTGATCCACTGCTAGATTCCTCCCACCATGTGAACCTGGGACTTTGGAAGCAGCTGATGCTGTAGCTCTGGAAGCAGCCTCAGGAGCTTCCTGCTGCCACCACCACCACAGCTGCACCACTTCCACCACCCACAGGGGCTGGTGTCCAGACCACTCTGAACTCGATCCTGCAGTTTCCCTCTAACCTGCTCTTTGGCCTTTGTGGTTTGAGAAATCTGGTAACTGCCACAGCTCACTGATTCATGGCCCCAAGGCCTTTTTCCAGCTGGCTGACTCTGGGTCTGGTCTATCCTGGCATGGCCCATGCTGGGCTGCACTCCACTCCCAGCGCTATACAATAGACCCTTCCCAGAGACCATCCAGGCTCTCCTGGGCTGGAGACCTGTTTCCCTCTGCTATTTCATGGGTTCCGCAGCTCTAGAATTTGTTCAGAGTCACTTTTTACAGGTGTTTGGAGGGATTTGGGAGAGAGTGTAAGCAAGTCCCTTCTTTCCAGCCGCCATCTTGGCTCTGCCTCCTGTGAGCACCTTTTAATACAAACTTATTTACAAGCAAGAATGATTAGCTCTGTGTCAAGGAACTTTAGTTTCCTTATCTGCAAAATGGGAAAATAATATTTGTATTACTTCTGCTGGCCAGTCATCATTAATCTAAAGATCAAAACCAGAGTAAAGGCAAAATTTAGGAATAATTCCTTAGCCCCTACTTTCTCATTTCAATATTCTCCCAAACTGTTTTAGGAGGGATACCCCTTTCCTTGCACATAGTCTTTTATACTTCATCTAGGGCAGGGCTTCTTAAACTTTTTCCACTCCCAACCTCTTCAGCACTTTTTAAACTGTTTAAGAAGTACTGTGCAGGCAACTGCTCAACCTCATGCCCTACCCCATAATCCTTTAATCTCTTTTCTTTCTCCAAACCTCTCAATGTCCTATCCCTAGTTTCATTCTAATTTCCCTAAGCCAGAAATGCTTTCTCCTTGTCAAGCTCATGGATATCTCAGGACAGAGGTAGCAAAGACTTGAAATTCTACTCAGACTCCCTGCTGAAACTCACTCCTCCACAGACATGTACACTTTATGGGTGTTGGGATGGCTAATTTGATGAACTTACCCCAGGTAACCTTCCCCAGAGAAACTGAATTAGATTTGTCTCACTGGCCACCACATTGGAACTTGCTGCATACAGGTCACTCAGTCTCCCATGTTAGCTGTGAGAGCATGGTACTCTACTTCATGAAGGCTTCTTCTCCTTTAGTAAATTATGGGTTTAAGACTCCATTAAGACTATGGGCCAAGTGACAAAGAGAAGAAAAGTTGGCTCAAGGACAATTTCCTGTCTATTCTCAATTTTAGAGTCTTCTTTTCATAAAGTATGGCTGTCAGATTAACCAAGTCTAGACCACAGAGTGGAAATAATACAAATGAAGCAGAACTGGGCTCAGGGGATTGCACATGCACACACACAAATAAAAGATTCATGATTTAGGAACCCCAATCAAACTGTTCTATAGAGACAAATTTCCAGAATATAAAAGTCTTGATACACACACATAGAACCACTAAGTTTAGAAAGGATTATCAAGGTTTAGATCAATGCTGGCTCAGAGTTTGCATGCCTATCATTCTGCTGAAGCGAATTGAAAAGTCTTCTTTGATACCTGCTTCATCCATAGAAAAAAAATAAATACTAGAGATGTTCTCAGCGGAAGCTTTCATTGTCACCAAGCACAATAGAAACATTTTGAAGGTAAATTTCTTCAGCTTGATGTGACCTTTTATCTGACAACTCAGAGCGTTGTTCAAACTGATAAGCAGATTTTCTTTCCTGTAAAATAAAATATCAGAGGCTATGTGGCAAATGTGATCTGCTTATCCTGTCATCTAATCAAATAAGAGCTGTTTTTTGTTTCTCTCTCACAAAGCTGATTTTGCTGTATTCTTCTCTTTTCACAATCAGCTCAGCTTATCTGCCAGGAAACCAATGGACTGACAGCTTGTACAGCTGTGTCTCTGACTTAAGGGAGTAGGTCCCAGACATGACATTGGAGTGGATGTCTTTCAGTATTGGCTCAAACAATTGTTCTTTGTGCAATTAAAACCCTAGTATAATGGTACCCAAATTGGGTATTACAGTTATCTAAAAAAGATACAAGATATTTTTGCTTTTGTAACAAAAAAATTCTCCTGCTTGACTTTTCTCCCCTTTACTTACCCTCTCTGTGATCACTGAGTGGGAAAACTTCTCTTTCTCTCCTCATTCTGGATGAATTCAAGGGGTGTGTGTGCATGTGTGTGTGTTTGTGTGTATGTGTGTGTATGTGTGTGTGTGTGTGTATGTGTGTGTGTGGTGTCTATTTGAAATGAACCCAATAAAACAAATGCCAAGGGAGTAGACTTTCCAGCTGTGTGCTGAAAGCAGACTCTGTATTGTAATGCAGTAGTTGACTTTAATCTGGACAGCTATTCTGGAAAACATAGAAAATGAATCTAGGAAGAAATTTTCAGAATTATTCTTAGTAAGACATTTCTATTCAGAAGATTTTGCTCTGGCACCCCAAAGAAAAAAGAAATTTCATTCTTATAAAACTTATCTTATAACAACTTAAAATTTAAATTGTGATCCCAAATGACTTAATCAGAAAATTAATGGTTGGCTACAGATCTTCTGACTCCTCAAACCTTTTGTTCTCCACTAATTGATGGAAAGCTGTGGGGAAAAGACACTAATCTAGGAAAGGCTCTACTAGCTAAAAGTAGCATCCAGGTGAACAGTAGACCCCCTAAGAATGACTCATACCAATAGAAGAAGGCTCCCAAACCAGCAGAAGACAATAGGCAGATGTTACATTTAATTATTATGGGAAAAAATTCAACACAACAAACATTTTGAGCACGTATATTGAGCAAGATCCTTTTCTAAGCAATGAGCATAAAAATGAAAAATAATGCTATATCCTTGAACTTAATCTATCAGAAATGATAAGTTGCAATGCAGTCAGAGATAAAAAATTCATACTGAACTCTGCATTGCAAGCACAAGCTTGCCAGAAATGTTTTTAAATTAATTTATTGTTATTCCAAATCTAAGCATTTTCAAGAGAGAAATGTCTATACTGCTCCATTTTCTCCAACATATCATTTTTGAACTCACAGTTTAGTACATTAAATCAGGAATATTTCAGTCAAGACTGAACAAGGGTTTGGAGTTTAGGTAACAGCTCAGTTAACAGTTTGCTTCATTAAACAGAATAATAGTCTAATAATTATCAGCACACCTTTGGAGAATCATTTTCCTCCTTTGACCACTCCCTTCAAGGATTCTACTTACCCTCAGGTCAAAGGCAGGTAAACTTCTGTTAATTGAAATAATCAAAGAGGCTTCTTTTGCTTTTAGGTAGGTCATTATCTTAATCTGATGAAGATGGATTTTCTAGGGCTTCAAGTTTGGCCCTCCACCAGAATTAATTCCAGAGAAGAGTCTTTTCTGAGTTGGCCAGGGAAAACGCAGCAAAGCATTCTTTGGAATATATAGTTAATGAAAGACAAATAAAGTTTCTTTTTTAGATTAGTCCAAAGGCATTGGATGGGGATAATTTTAAGTACTTTCTTGATATTTCAATAGGTGAAAGCAAGGCACTTTGCTTTCACAACAAAAATAACAATACATATTCAAACAATTAAGACAACAAAACAATTAACACAATGACTCTACAATGCAAATATAAAGAACCATGTGCAAAAAATTAAAAATAAATGTAAAATTGTAAACATAAGTATTACTGTATGAGATATGAGAGGACACTCTCCACCCATTTCTTTGCAGAAGTGGCTGGCTATAGGCATTTCACATTGAAAATGTTTTTTGGACTTCATCAATATATTGATCACTTGTACTAATTTTTTTCTTTTTTGTTTTAAAAATACTACTTGTTATATGATGTGTTTCTCCAATAAGGGGAGGGGGGAGGAGGATACTGGAGAAAATTATGATGATATAAAATGCTATCAATAAAAACATTTTAAAATCAGTGCTTTATAGAGGTCCTGTAGGTTTTACAGATCAAATTTTCTTGAGGGGGATTCAAGAAAGATATCTAGAGATGTTGCCACCAGAGCTGAATCTTTAATAATCACTCAGATTTGTAATATACTTCAAAGTTGGCAAAATATTTTCCTCATGAGAACCATGTGAGATGAGGCATATAAACATTATTATCCCCATTTTATTGATAGGGAAGCTGAGGCTCAGAGAAGTTAAGCATATGGTTGTACAACTAGTAATCTATGTCTCAAACCCTGGTTGCTTATGACCACAGGTTTAGCATTTTGTTAATTTATTTGTTTATTTGCCATTATACTATCCTTCCTTTTAAAAGAAGTTAAGGAATTCAAGAGGTAGAGAAATGTAAGGACCTCTGACATATAAGTTAAAGCTGAAGTGAAAATAATAAAACCTGCTCTCCAGGCCCCTCCAGGAATGAGCCATTCTGGACAACCAAGTTATCTAGAAAGACTGCCTTAAACAATTAAACTTTGTTTTCTTCATCTTTTAAAGAAACCTTCCTCAAATGAATGATTTACATTCCTGTGATCTATTATTACAAACTTTGTTATCAAAATGATTTTTGTTGTTGTTTTGCCAAGTTTAACTCTTCATGACCCCAGTGGGGGTTTTCTTGGCAAAGACACTGGAGGAGTTTGCCATTTCCTTCTCCAGCTCATTTTATAGATGAGGAAACTGAGGCATACAGGGTTAAGTGACTTGCCCAGGATCACATAGCTAGTAAGTGTCTGATGTTGGATTTGAACCCATAAAGATGAGTCTTCCAGGCATTTTCGGAGGAAGATATTAAAGCTATCTATAGTCATATGAAAAAATACTCTAAATCACTATTGATTAGAAAGATGCAAATCAAAACAAATCTGAGGTACCACATCATACCTACCAGACTGGTTAACATTACAAAAACAGGAAAGTGATAAATGCTGGAAATGATGTGGGAAAGTTGAAACACTAATTCTTTGTTGGTGGAGCTGTGAGCCTATCCAGCCATTTTGGGGAACAATTTGGAACTATGCCCAAAGGGCTATAAAAATTCGCATAGCCTTTGATATGGCAATAGCGCTTCTAAGGCTGTACCCCAAAGAGATCATAAAATGGGGAAAGATCCCACATGTACAAAATATTTATAGCAGCTCTTTTTGTGGTGGCCAAGAACTGGAAATGGAGGGGATGCCATCAATTGGGGAATGGCTGAACAAGTTGTGGTATATGAACATAATGGAATACTATTCTGCTTTAAGAAACGATGAGCAGGTGGACTTTGGGAAAACCCAGAAAGACTTATATGAACTGATGCTGAGTGAAGGGAGCAGAACCAGGAGAACATTGTGCATAGTAACAGCCATACTGTGTGAGGACTGATTTTGATAGACTTAGCCCTTCTCAGCAATTCAAGTACCTTAAAACTTTTCCGAAGGACTTATGATGGAAAATGCCATCCACATCCAGAGAAAGAACCATGGAGTCAGAATACACAGTGCAGCAGGCCCCATTTTGTTTTGTTTTCCTTCTCACGGTTTCTCACATTCATTATAATTCTTC
The DNA here is from genome assembly GCA_028646595.1 of Phalanger gymnotis. Taxonomy (NCBI): domain Eukaryota; kingdom Metazoa; phylum Chordata; class Mammalia; order Diprotodontia; family Phalangeridae; genus Phalanger; species Phalanger gymnotis. The sequence continues at coordinate 5,267 of JAQQSZ010013475.1, read as the reverse complement.
TATGCAACATGACTACTGTGAAAATGTGTTTAATAGGAATGTATTGTGTAGAGCACATGTAGGATTGCATGTCTTCTTGGTGGAGAAGGGGGGAATGAGGGGAATAAAAATTTGAAACCTATAGAAATGAATGTTGAAAACTGAAAATAAATAAATTAAATATTAAAAAATATGAGTCTTCCTGACTCCAGGGCCAGCACTCTCTCTACTGTGCCACCTAGCTCCTCCATCAAAATGATAGGGATATATAATTGAGATATAATATAATACAATAATTACACTGGATTATTTGAGGTGTACAGGGGTTCAAGGAGGACTAGTGCCTCTGGTGTGAGAGCTTGCTGAACCCTTTCCAGGGCTGCTTGCTCATTCAGTTTTGGCATCAACCTTTCATTTGTGGCTCTCTCACTTGTGGCTCCAAGGAGCTATAGCATGCCTGGTGACTGCAACCCAGTAAACAGGTTTCAAACCCTACAGTGAGTTAAGGGGATGTCTAACCAAGCATGTTAAGATTCTTACACTCTCACACTGAAAAAAAAAATGGGTAGATGAGAATAATTTGTTCCAATGACCTTGAAAGGTGGCTGAAGCAAGCAGTGTGTAGCACTAAGAGTATGGACAGACATGGGATACTTGAAGATACCAAGGTCATCCACTGAATCCAAGGCCATTAATTGTTATCTTGACTTGTGTCATGCCACTGGACTTTGATGACTCTGGAAGAGAGAGTGAGGCTAATGACTTTGTGCGATTCTAGTCAAGAAATCATCCCACGATATGGTTGATTCTCTTCAAAAATGAAGGACAAATAACAACAAAACACTGGAGTAGAAAAAACAGTTTTCATTTTTATAAGGGATTTCTATTTCTACAATATCCTCCTCACAGATTACACCAAATTTGGTACTCTCTTCCCTCCTCAAATTACCTTGTATTTACTTATCTGTATATATGTTATTTCCCTTCAGTACAATATAAACTCCTCAAGGGCAAGACCATCATTTTTCCCCCTTTACATGTCCAGTGCCTTTCATATAATATGTTTGTTGCATTGAAAGTAACGTTAGAGCTCTTAAGAATCTTAGAGATAATTTTGGCCAACTCTTATTATAAAGATCAAGCAACTGAGTTTTGGAGATGGTAATTATTTAATCACTTCTCCCAAGTCAAACAGTTAATAATATCCATAATACCTTCTCATGTCAACGGTAGCCAACCAATAAGAATTAAATCCACTTTATGGATTGACTTTCCAGGACTTAGTTTGCCTAAGTTAAAAAGATCAAAAACATACCAAGTCATTGGTAGAGGAGATGTTCAACTTGCCAACCCAGAATTCCCCACTGTAGACCATGTAATTTCTGGTCATTTGTTTATCCCTATAAAGCAAGCTTTGGGTAGGCCATTACTCAACAGCTAAGAAACTAAACTTAAGTAACTTAAATATCCAGGTCCCATTCATTCCAAACTACAGTTTCTTAGTGAAAATGACAATATCCGATAGTTTCAAATTTTTCTATCACTTTTTGGTTGTCAGATTGTGGATCACCTTGTAACACAATGAAATGATCCAATTAGAACTATTTCTAACACTAGGAGGAAAGCAGACATGGGAAAAATGCTTTGAAAATTCCATTAATCAAAGCCACTTGGTATGTTTCATTTTGAAAATCCCTCAAATTTTCTGCCCTATAAGAAATTACAAAAAAGAGAGGTTTTTTTTTTCTGGGAACTGAGCCTAAGAGAAATGTCCATAAAAGCCATTTACCTACTAACAATCTAATACTATATTCAAGAAATGCCATTTAAAAAGAAAATGCATTTATATTAATTTATCTCTTCTGGGAGGGGAAGGGTTTGTTTCAATGGTGGAGAAAGGAGGGCAAATGGGCATAGTTAGCCACCTCTCTAGCACCCTAGTCTTTACCTAGAACTATAGGGTCCCAGAGGCCAGACAGAGAAGGCAAGAGTTCCAAAATGTGCTGCTTGGTTTTGGCAATGGAAACCAATGTTCCTGCAGGATACACTGGGAAGAAATGAATCATGTATGTCACTAACTTGAAGCTGTATTCACAAGATAGTGTCAACCACTGACCCAGCCCCCACATTCATTTTATTTGTGCTCATATATTTGAAAAAAAATCTAAGTTTACTTTTTAAAAACTAAATAACATTGCCTTGTGGCACTCATATTGTATCTATTACACATTTCACTTCAAAACCTCATCTCTCCTAAACCCTCTTCAATGAGCTTGAAGGAGCACAGCAAAAGGAAAGGAATTTTCTATTTAACTAGAGCACTGACATTCTGTTACACAATTCGATCTTGTCTATTTACCTGCTCTCAAAAACACAAGGCACTAAACACTAAATGCTGAATGCATCAAGTCTGTGGTGCCATAGGTGTCTGAATGCATCTGTAGCTTCCCTCTCACTCATCAGTGTAATTGTTGTCATGTTATTCCATTTTTTGATTAGTCTAGTCCCTCAAGCTCAATGCGTTTTCTGGCCCAACGTTCTTCTGCTGGTTGTCATGGTGACTGAATTGTTAGAGAGTAGAAAGGCTCTGTTGTCTGTCATTGTTCTGTTGTGGTTTAGGTAACGCAGGAGGCAACACAAGTGAAGTGGATGGACCTTTTTAGCTCTGCATCATTTCATAGTATTGAAAAAAAATCACATAAAAAAGGAGCAAATAGGCCCAAAGAAATAACCAAGCTCTTTCTGAAAGAAAGTGCACATTATTATAAAGAGGAAAAATGGCACTAATGATGAACTGAGTGATCTATGAGAAATGCTGCTGAATATTACATTTATTATTAGAACAATTGTAGCATCTTAAACATTACATACAATCCCTATCATTTTATCATTTTAGAGTGAATATAGTTTTTAACTATGCTGTTGGAGAATCACCCCCTTTGGCTATTTTGCTGCTGTATAATTTTAACCTTTCTGGTTTAATGGCTGGCTCACTGAAATAAGCAGAATTAAGAGTTGGGTGAATTTTTTTTCTTAAGTGATGATTTAGTGCTGTGGTCAATTTGTGCTTTACTAAGATGTAGAAATTTACTCTCTCAGATTGGATCTGGAATGATTACAAAAGAAGACTTGAATCTGATCTTTATCTTAAGTGTACAAAAATTGTGAAAGCTAGCCAAAAATTCCAATTCTTCCCTTAACTTAGTCGCCAATTTTCCTCTACTTTTGGAAAAATCAAGTGACAAAAAAGACAGTAGATATAGTCTAATTTACACAAGTCTTCTTCAAACGATTTTCCTAAGCTTGCTTTCATGGTTTAGTTGGTTTAGTTGCCCTACCCTGTACTTACAGTTATCACTAGGATTTATTAAAAATAATTGATGACTTTAATATGAATCTAATATCCAATGAACTTGCTGTACAAAAAACATGGTTTCAAGCAATAGTGAATTTTATCATATTCATAGTCAATGACTACCAGCAGCCAGCATTTACACATAAATATCTTTTTCTATTGATACCCCAGGACTGATACCCGTTACTTTTGTTGAACTCAGTGTCACTCTAGTTTCACACTCATTCAGCTCCAATATAACTGATTTTGCCATTAAAAGAAAAGAAGCTGGCTAGGAGAGGGCTTTTTCCCATCTGACAATCCTCTAGGAAATGTGTCATACTGGTGCATTCATAAATACCAGAACGCATTTATTTAGCATTACAAGGTAGTTGATAGCAGCTGAAGTCTTTGAAACCTACTCCTCTTGCCTTCCAAGGGTGCTCCACAATGACTTTAAAAACTAACCACTAAAGATTGTTTGAAAGGGCACTTGCTATTTAGTACCCTGTAAATATATATTTTGATTTTTTTCTTCATACTACTTAATGGTATAATATTCAGCTAGGATCTGTGGAAACCAACTAGCAATCACAAAAGAGACACTCTAAGGAAGAGTACCAGCACTTCCTAAATTGTGCTTCACTCCCCACATGAGAAATGCTTCTGACTGAATTCATCATCTTGCCAAATATTCACATCCTTGTAGTCTGTTTTTGGTTTAATATATTATATTCACTCAGGTTGAAGTTGATTTTCTATAAAGGCCTGCAAATAATGCTCTTTTGCTGTGATCTTTTGACATTCAAGATCAGCTTTTTCCCTCCCACTCCTACCTTCATATTAAATATTCCAACCCTAGAAAGAGTAATGTTCTGGAAACAATAAGATGACTTTTGATGTTAAACTTACCCAATAATCAAAAGTGACAAGAAAAAATAGTGCAGGTGGAAACATTTCTTAGTAGGATAAAGGAAGAAGGGAGATTATTTTTGCTTTTACTTAAAAAGTACACAAACCATTCACTGAAGGCAGAATTCGGCTACTGATCACTGCTCTGAGACTCGTAATAAAAGGTTAGCAAAACTGAAAAGCTCCCCTCCCTTATTAATTCAGATTGAAGTTGACCTTCATAGATGTACCATTGCAGGAGTGACTTTTTTTTTCTTCTGGTGATGATGATGTGAAAATGATTTCTTTATGAATGTGCTTTTCTTCCCATTCTTTCCCCAAGGCAACTTTTGAAAATTTGTCAAGAAAAAAAAAGAGAGGGGAGAAGGAAGAGGGAAGAAGGAAGGAAGGGGGGAAGGAAAAGAAGGGAAGGACAGAAAGGAAGGGAAAGACAGAAAGAAGGAAAGGAAAGAAGGAGGAAAGGAAGGAGGGAAAGAAGAAAGGAAGGAAGGAAAGAAAGAAAAAAGGAAGGAAGGAAGGAAGGAAGGAAGGAAGGAAGGAAGGAAGGAAGGAAGGAAGGAAGGAAAAGAGGGAGGGAAGTAGAGAGGAAGAAAGAAAGGAAGAAGAAAAAAGAGAAAGAAAGAAAGAAAGGAAGAAAGGAAGGAAGGAAGGAAAGAAGGGAGAGAAAGAAAGAAAGAAGGAAAGAAAGAAAGGAAGGAAGAAAGGAAGAGATAAGAAAGAAAGAAAGAAAGAAAGAAAGAAAGAAAGAAAGAAAGAAAGAAAGAAAGAAAGAAAAAAAGAAAGAAAGAAAGAAAGAAAGAAAGGAAGGAAGGAAGGAAGAAAGGAAGGAAGAAAGAAAGAAAGAAAGAAAGGAAGGAAGAAAGGAAGGAAGAAAGAAAGAAAGAAAGGAAGGAAGAAAGGAAGGAAGGAAGAAAGAAAGAAAGAGAGAGAAAGAAAGAAAGGAAGGAAGGAAGAAAGGAAAGAAAGAAAGGAAGGAAGAAAGAAAGAAAGAAAGAAAGAAAGAAAGAAAGAAAGAAAGAAAGAAAGAAAGAAAGAAAGAAAG